>SNQJ01S0014245.1:0-31002 GCA_010110895.2 Picea sitchensis
TTGAGACACGCAGTTGATGAGTTGGCACATACATGAGGTGTATAGTTTATGATGTTGGTACATATTGATGAGTCAATGTTGATGAGTAGTTGAAACATGATTCGTATATACTTGGTACATGGTTGGATGCACTTGTTTATGGTACAGGTTGATTATAGGTTGTTTGGAATAGGTTGGTGCATGGTTGATGCACTTGTTTATGTTGACAAATTGATATCTATTGAGGATTTTTGCCTCATATCAGTTGGTGTTGAGAATGTAAGTTGATTCTTTCATATAGAGCTGGTGCTCTTGTAGAGTTGTACTCTATTCAATTTTTGCTGAAAAACCCCCGGATTGAAGTCCATAATAAAAAGAAAAATTGTACATACATCTTGTGTTCTTTGTGTTCCTTGTGGAGATGATTTGTTGATGATATATGTTGCTGATATGTATTCACATCTAACTAATTATAAATGACAATAATGAGTAATGAGCAAATGTTGAATGTTAACTAAGGAGTTTTTGTGTAAGAGGGAAGTTTTGGGAAAAAGATCCCCACACTCATTCACCCCCCCCTCTAAGTGTGGTAGGTGTGTCCAAAAAATCGTTGTTTCAAATTTTAATAAATCTCTTGCACAGACTATATATCCAAACGTTGTCACTAGTGCTAAAGAAGGCTAAAAGGACATCACTGAGTGAAATATGATATGGCTGAGTGGAAAGTGGTGAGGCTGGGTGTGAAGTTGACGCTATGGAGTATAATTCGCTGTCTAGCATTGAATTGTTGTCAACGTTTACTGTCAAAACGTAAAATATCACTGTGTAAAGGTAAACATGAAATAAAATCACACTGTCAAAGTTTTGTGCTGGGTAATTAATGATTAACTGCCTAAATATTTAAATGGGATGAGGACGTAGTCCACCTAGCTATCAGTCACCAAACGCAAACACTATCTTCGTTTCTAATTAAATTTGGTAACACTAACAATGCTAGAAACATGCATCTGTCACACATTTAAATAAAATGCTGTCAATATCTAGCCATCAATGGGGATTCATTGCCTAAAACGTAATGCTTGTAATTACACAATCCATAATGCTATTTATTACCCCCACATGGTTAACCTATCAGTCAATATATTAAAGCACAATCAGGTATTAGTAAGATAACTAAATTTACCCAACCAAATACACAGTCAAACGCAACATACCATTCACTATCATTCACAACATCAATGCAAATAAATTCATTTTTCATTAAATAAAGGAAACTCTGTCAAAATGCACGATTTTCTATCCAAAACGCAAATAGTGTATAATCTGGAAGACACAATGAATGAGCACATACTAACATAGGACTTATATATTCAACCATAGTCCAAGATGCATGTATTCAACACTGTCTTTGAAACCAATCAAACACATTCCATCTACTCATTATGATATAGTTCAGATGTCGTCTATTCAAATGCTAGGTAAAACAAAAAGGGAAAAAAAAATGGAAGTGGATGCCTATAAAGGACAGTTTCGGTAGTGGGAACAGTTCTCGATCTCTACGCATAGGATGGTAAAAACACAGGTAGAAGCAGAGGTAAAATTTTCGTCAATACAACTATTAAAATCACAGTAAAATTTGCACTTAATATATAATGAAATCATGCAAGTTCGCAGTCAATGAAGTAGGTAAAATAAAAATGTTGTCTGAAGGTTCGATCACAATCTCCAATAGGAAAAAAAGAGACGCTGTTATATAATCGGTTACTATCCATAAATAAATTCAAACCATAGTCACGATTAGTTTAAACAAAAAAACTGTCATTCAAGTGGACAAACGCTAAGATTTATCCATTCAAGAGCTGGGAACTGTCATGAAAATCACAGAGAATAAAATACCCTTCGAAAATGCAGAGGTGATATAAAAACGCATAGTGTATTGAGTTGATCGCAGAGAGAAAATATAAACAATACACAGAGGTATTCAATCGCAAGACGGAACAAGACAATCAATCAACCAAGAACAATCAATAGGGGTAGACAACTAGGTAAAAAATATCATTTACTCATCATCCACACACAAAAAAGCAGGGCATTAAAATCTATAGGTCTATTAACACCGAAGTGATGACCGTTGATTCGGCTCCTGGACGACTGCTCAAGCATGGAATGATGATCTAGGGATAAGGATGGAAGATAAAACATAATCTCTTCATAATGATCAATAAAACAAAACAGAACAATCATAGCAATCAGGGATTGGGTTTCCAAGGAAGTCAATTCAAAAGCAGCTAGCACAAAGCTATGATGAATTTAAGTTATTGATTAAAAATGCTGAGAAAAACACATTTCTTTACACAATAGAAGTACAGTAATGAAAGTGCAAGAAAAATAATAATCTACCATTCAAATAAACGCATGCGTACCGTAGCCTAAGGTGACAACTTCGAGTCGTTGTCCTGCACACGCTCCATCCAACTCCCACTTGCTGACTGATGTGACTTCATCAATACCTCCCAGCCAATGCTAGGGGTACTCTTCTTCCCCCTGAGCCCCCCGAGCCACAAAGGGGCCACACAGACTAAACCAAAGAAAAACTAGCACCCATCTCACCTCACAAGGTCGAGCTACCACTCATTACTCGAGCTGGGTATCCAAAATCCCACAAGATAAGTCAGTCAAGAAAAAAATTCCATAGCGTAACGTTACGCATAAAAGATCCGATCCATACTCCTCCTCCTCCATCCTTTTTTTAGGGTTTCTATGTGACTTCTTTCCCAAAATCGCATTTAATTTAATTTTCATTAATTTAATTTAGAAAAACCTCTCCCGTACACATGTCACCCACCAGAAATTAATTTCATTAATTATTTAATTATTCCTTTTTCCCTCACCCACCAAAAAGAATTCCTAAAAATGCTCCTTGGTGTCCCAATATTCCCTTACACATTTTATATGACTTACACCTTTACTAAATTCCTAGTTGATTTCATAATTAGAAAGTTCTTAAGGAAAGATTCCTTACTATGTTAGAAATTCAGCTTTTTCCTTACTTTTCCCTTTTTCTTTATGTTTCCCCTTTTTCTCTTAGTTTCCTATTTTTTTTTTGAGTTTATCTCTTTCCCCTTTTTAACTAAAACTCAAATTAACAAGTGTAGAAAAATCAACCTTTACTCCTTTTTCTTTTTAGTTAATCAAATTTAATTAGCATATGTAGAAAAACAATCATTTCCTTCTTATCCATAATCTTGAAAGGTCCCACGAACCTAGGAGAGAGTTTAGCACCCTTTCCAAACTTGATCGAACTCTTATGCGGTTTTACCCACAAGAATACTCAATCGCCAACTTCGTAACTACAGTCGACATGATGCGCATCGCCGTAACTCTTTTGCCGATCCTGCGCTTCCTTGATCCTTTGTATTATTGTTTTCATTTGATATTCCATTTCTTAGATTGCTTCTGGTCCCACCAGGACTGTATCCTCAAGATGATCCCAACTCAAAGGCATCCGACATGGTCGCCCATAAAGAAACTGACGCAGACGCAGACCCTTTCGGCCCTCGGGTCAGCAGTCCGCTATAGGATCGCTCTACTTCCTGCCCTTGAGTCGGATTGACTCTTCGATTCCTCTTCAGGGAATCCAACACACACAAAATGATGCTTCTCCACAGGTCCTTACGAATTGAGATCACGCAATAGAACACGAAGCCTCAATTCCAGCTTTCTTTTGACCAAACGATGTGGTCGTGTTTCTCGCGATTTTCAGAACCTCGGAGTTCGCGACTTCACAACTTCTCCTCCCAAATCTTCAAATCTTCACTTTCTGAGACCCGAACTTTCGCTGTGCCTAAGCACTTGTCACAACTCACCACTCGTGAGTTCGTGAGTCGAAACCCTCAAATCTTGTTTCCAAATCTCGCGATACCTGAAATACTGATATGGAACGCTCCTTCTCTTGTCAACTCCCTTCGCGCATGACCACTGGCTAGGCCTAACTCTAGCACTTTTCGCTTCTCACCGCTTCGTGGGTTTCGATGTCAAACTCCTGGCTCTTGTCTCGCGGATCCCCGAAACATGAGAGGTCAACGGGGTATTGACTTCTTTCAATAGATGACACACATCCACCCATCTCTTCCACGGGCCCACCTCGGACTTCTCAATGTTGAGAATCCAAATGTCAAAGCTTCGGTCCTTCGACCCACGAATTCCCGAAATGAACTTTCAGGGGTAGATCCAACGATCCACGTTGATCTTGATCAACGACTCTGGTTTCCCTTGGACTTGTGCTTCAGAATAACGATCACCGTAATCTCCCCACTTGTCTGCGAGATCTAACGACTCGCGGGACTTTGTGAATTCTCCATGAAGAATTACGACCATCCATCTCTTCCTTCTTGACGATTCCTGCGAATTTTAACAAGTTCTTCTTCGTGGAACTTACCCGCCTGTAACACAAACTTGCTACGTCTCCTCTCAACACTTGAAGGCACTAACCCTCCTGAGCTTACTTGAAAATCTCCAAGTCCTTTTGGTAAAATTCTTGCGCGCACTCCTTGTGATAACCCTTCAATACTTCCAAATATTAAAGTCCTTCGACTCTGCGCACTCCTTGCAGCAGTATTCCTTCAACAATTTCTCAGGTTCGAAAACTCTGAGACTTTACTCTGCCTACGCACACCTTGCATGGATCCTATGCTCAACTTGCACTTCTGTGAGAATGAGAACAATTGTTATCCCTCTTGAGCTTTCAGAGATAAAACTCTGAACTCTTGTCAACGCACTCCTTGCGAACAACTTCACTGCACTCCTTGTAGGAAAACTCTGGCTCAGATAGAGAAACAATTGAAACTCATTCCTTACTCTCTCTCAGACTTCAAACACAAAGCATGAAATCATATACACAACATATAAAGAAAATGTATAACAGAAAGTAAACATCCATGAGCATAACATTCAACATGCATACACAGAGAACAAATATGACACCATGAATTTGAATCGAATCTCTTTCTATTAATTCAAATCTCTGTACATGGGTGTTTTCAACTACATCTCTCTGCTCTCTTCTCTATGCTCTATGCTCATAATAATAATATTGCAACTATAAAATGAGGGTGTCTATATCCCGTTTCCCTCTTGTGCTCTAAAACTATCTAATCTAAGCATTAAATTCTATCTACCTACATTCATTACACATAAAGGCTCCTATCTACTATGGACAAGAGCAGATCGCTCAAGGTCCTTTTACAATAATACAAGCATGCCTCCACTTAATGACTTCATTAATATTTCAAAACATTTTCAAAAAATGTGCTCGATGCTTTTCCAGTTGTCTCTTATCTCCGCGTCGTCTCACTGTTGGTTGTGCTTGCACGCCCTTGCGATGCTCCTGCATCATACTCCCTCGCTTGAAAATTTTCATGGGCTCCTGTCCATGTGCTCGCACACGGTCTGTCCATGCTTCTGGATTTCTGCTTCATTCTCCAAGATGGCATCTTCAACTGGATGGCCCTTCCACTTGACCAAGTATTCAAAATATTCCCTTCTTCTAGTCCTCTTGCTAACTCTTTTGTCCAGTATGCGCTCCATCTGCGGCTTTTCTACAATTGGCATTTGTTTTGTCCACTAAATCTTTGGCTGTTCACTACCTGCTTCTACTTCCTCAGCTTTATAAGGGTACAAATCTGAGACATTGAATATCGGAGAAATTCTGATCCCATTGGGTAATTCAATCTCATATGCATTCGCCCCAAATTTCTTCAAGACCTTACATTGTCCGATTTTCTTCATCTTTAGTTTATTATATGTTCCACTCGGGAACCTTTCCTTTCTCAAATGTGCAAGGATCAAATCACCAACTTCAAACTGAAGTTGTCTCTTGTGTTGATCTTCTCTCCATTTATATTCTTGGCTCAAGTTCTGCAATCGTTCCTTCACCTAGCTGTGAAGTTCCTTCATCGCCTCTGCGAAATCATCTGCACTAGCGCTCCTAGTCGCAATCTGTTCTGAATCCCTCAGCTCAGAAATTCCTCTCGGCTGCATGCCATAAACAATTTGAAATGGACTCTGTCCTGTTCTCCTATTAAGTGAGTCGTTATAAGAAAACTCCGCATGTGGTAATCTGTTGTCCCACTGGCTGTGATGTTCTGTCACCAAACTCCTCAACAAGTCTCCCAAACTCCTGTTCACAACTTCTATCTGTCCATCTGTCTGAGGATGATAAGATGAAATAAACGACAAGTTTGTTCCCAGCTTCTTCCATAAGGTTCTCCAAAAGTGTCCTACGAACTTAGTGTCTCGATCTGAAACTATGCTCCTTGGTAAGCCGTGAAGTCGAATGAATTCTTTGAAAAATAGGTTCACAATGTGACTTGCGTCACTGGTTTTTTGACATGGAATAAAATGTGCCATTTTGGAAAATCTATCCACTACCACAAAGATCAAGTCAAACCCTCTTTGTGTTCTCGGCAACCCCAATATGAAGTCCATGCTGACTACATCCCACGGCCTATCAGGTATGGGTAATGGTTGATAAAAACTTGCATTCTACCTCTTTCCTTTGGAATGCTGACAAATTCTGCATCTGTCTACAAATCTTTTGAAGTCTGTTCTCATTCCTAGCCAAAAATATGACTCATTCAACTTTGTGAATGTCTTGTCATGACCGAAATGTCCGGCCAATCCTCCACTATGTTTCTCCTTCAACAAATTCTCCCTCATGGAGAATTTTGGAATACAAAGTTGATTACCTTTAAACAATAATCCTTCCTGGATCATGTATTATACCCATTGGCTTCTATCCCTGAGAATTGGATTCTCAGCTTCTTCATACGCCTCTTTAAAATCTGGATCATCTATGTACATGTCCCTGAGATCATCAAAACCCAATGTTTTGACTCTGAACTCCTGCAATAGCAAACATTTCCTGCTCAAAGCATCAACAACTTTGTTAGCAGTTCCAGAAATATATTTAATAAAAAAAGTGAAATTTTGCATATATTCAACCCATTTTACATGTCTTTGATTCAACTTCTCCTGTTGAGTCACAAATTGCAATGCATGATTATCACTATACAAGACAAACTCCTTGGGGAACAAATAGTGTCTCCACTTCTTCAATGCTTGAATAATAGCATAGAACTCCTTGTCATACGTGGAGTATTTCACTTTCGCTTCATTCAACTTCTCGCTGTAGTATGCTATCGGCCTGTCTTCTTCGCTTAAGACTGCCCCTATTGCAAATCCACTTGCATCACATTTTACTTGAAATGCCTTTTGGAAATCAGGCAACACCAGAATTGGTTGTTCCGTAATTTTCCCTTTCAGCAAATTGAATCTTTTCTCAGCCTCTTCCGTCCAGTGAAAATATTTGTGTCTCTTATTCACTGTGTCCATCATCGGTGCACTAATTCCACTGAAATTCCTGATGAACTTTCTGTAGAAACTATCCAATCCATGAAAACTTCTCACCTCAAATATACTCTTCGGTGATGGCCAATTCTTAATCACTTCCACCTTATCTGGATCCATCCTCAACTTATCTGCAGAAATAACAAACCCCAAATAAATAAGCTCTGTCTTCATGAATGAGGATTTCTTCATGTTTATCAGCAACTTCTCTTGCTGTAACCTCTTCATCACTATAGCCAAATGATTCAGATGCTCTGACTTTGTTTTACTGAAAATCAGTATGTCATCCAGATACACAATGACAAATTTTCCGATGAAATCCTTCAGGACTTCATTCATCAATCTCATGAAAGTACTCGACGTGTTTGTTAAACCAAATGACGTGACAAGCCATTTGTATAACCCTTCATTGGTTTTGAATGTTGTCTTCCATTTGTCACCTTCTCTCATGTGGATTTGGTGATAACCACTTTTCAAATCAATCTTTGAAAAAAATTTGGCTCCACTCAAGCAATCCATCAAATCATCCATTCTTGGCAATGGAAATCTGTACCTGATGGTTATTTTATTGATTTCCCTCGAGTCAATACACATCCTGTAGCCTCCGTCTTTCTTCGGACTGAGTACTGTTGGAACAACACACAGACTCAAGCTTTCTCTGACCAAACCTTTGTCCAACAAATCTTGGACTTTTCTTTTGACCTCTTCATTCTCCTGCAGCATCAATCTGTACGCTTCTTTGTTTGGTAAACTATCTCCAGGTATGAGATAAATTTGATGACTTAAACTTCTAATCAATGGAAACGAACGAGGTAGTTCGTCCACTACTATGTCAACGCACTCTTCTAGAAGTTCCTGAGCCTCTTTTGGTAAATCATCTACCCTTGTGCTGGTTAAAACAATCTTTGGCTTCCTGACCACAATGAATTGTGATTCCTCCTTATTCTTAACCTCTGTAAGAAGTTCCTTCCCACTCATGAGAAGTACAGTGTTTCTTACCTCCGGTTTCACTTCTTTATCTTTGATCGGCATCAACATGTGAGTTCTCCCATTCTTCTCTAGGGTGTATGTGTTCATTCTCCCATCATGAATCATATTCTTGTCATATTTCCACGATCTACCCAACAATAGATGACAAACATCCATAGGAATAACATCACAGAGTATTTCATCTTTATACCCTCCTATTTTAAACTCAACTAAACATTGTTTAGTGACATTTACCTGATGTCCTTTTTGTAACCACAAAACTCTGTATGTGCTTGGATGATCAATCGTCTCCAGCTCCAGTTTTTCTACCATCTCCGTTGAAATGAGATTATTTGTGCTACCATTGTCTACAATAACTTTACATTTCCAGTCTTTGGCTTTGCATGTAGTCCGAAAAAGTCTGTTCCTTTGGACCAAACTCTCCACTTCCTTCTCTGGTGTCAAAAGAACTTTTTGCATCATCAACGATCTTTCACCTTCATCATCCTCTGCCTCAACATTTCACCTTTGTGATTCGGCGATGTGAGTCTCTCCTTCCTCTTTCTTCTTGTCTGGACATTCATAAGACTTGTGTCCGACCTTTCCGCACGTGAATCATGTTATCACTCCACCTCTTCCTCTTCCTCTACCTCTAGTACGAGGAAAAATGTTGTTATCAACATACTCTCCTCTCTGATAAGCATACTGCCTTCTCTGTCGAACATATTGCCCTTTCTGTGAGCTTCCACCTCTCTTAATCTGATGTTTCTTCCATTCTTCCTTAGGCTTCTGATTTCTATCTTGGATGACTATTTTTCCCCTGGATTGACTTCTGCCTCGACCTTTTTGACCTTGTTTTTGGCTCAACTTCTCTTCCACCTTTAGAGCCATTTGATAAGCATATTCCACTGTTCGGATGGTCATCATGCTCATCTCATCTTGAATTTCGTATCTCAGGCCATTCATATACCTGGCAACCTTTCCATCATTACTTTCACGATGACCTGCTCCCTGTAGAACTCTTCAATGTACTCCTTCACTGTCATAAGCTTTTGTCTCAAGTTCTGCATCTTTCGAAACAGAGAAATTTGATAATCTCTGGGAATGAATTTCTCTTTCATCTTTGAAATCATCCTATCCCAACTCTTGATTTTCTGCTTACCTTGGCAGCGTCTGTCAGCTTGCAGTTCATCCCACCACAATGTTGCATGTCCTTTAAGTCTCTTGATAGCATGTTTGACCTTCTTGTCTTCTTCGACATCTTCATAGTCAAAATATGTGTCCAGATCTCTAATCCAGTCTAGAAGCTCTTCAACATCCAAGTTTCCCTCATAAAATGGAATGTCCATTTTGGCTCTTGCACTCATTCTTGCAACAACTCTAATCAAGCATTCATGTGCTACATCTTCTGTTGCAATTTCTTCTTCTTCTTGTCCAACATCATCTTCGCTTTCAGACTCACTGACATCTCCAATATCAGTTGTGCGCCTTTGTTTTATTTTCACATCCACGATTCTGGCACGAATGCCATGTAGATCTCTTTCCACCTCTAGATTCTACACCTGTCTGCCCCTTCCTTCTGGCATTTCCCTATCCTTTGGTGGATTGGGTGTTTGCTTGTCTCTTCTCCTTGGTGGCATGGCTGCAATTCCTTCTCGCTTTTCCTACCTGAAATATACAAACAAGAATCAGGTTGTGATACCAAATGACGCAGACGCATACCCTTTCGGCCCTCGGGTCGGCAGTCTGCTACATGATCGCTCTACTTCCTACCCTTGAGTTGGATTGACTCTTCGATTCCTCTTCGGGGAATCCAACACACACAAAATGATTCTTCTCCACAGGTCCTTACGAATTGAGCTCACACGATCGAACACAAAGCCTCAATTCCAGCCTTCTTTTGACTAAACGATGTGGTCGTGTTTCTCACGATTTTCGGATCTCGGAGTTCACAACTTTGCAACTTCTCCTCCTAAATCTTCAACTCTTCACCTTCTGAGACTCAAACTTTCGGTGTGCCTAAGCACTTGTCACAACTTGCCAGTCGCGATTTCGTGAGTCGAAACTCTCAACTCTTGCTTCCAAATCTCGCGATACCCAAAATGATGATACGACACACTCCTTATCTTGTCAGTGCCCTCTGTGCGTGACCACTGGCTAGGCCTAACTCTAGCACTTTTTGCTTCTCGCTGCTTCATGGATTTCGATGTCGAACTCCCAGCTCTTGTCTCGCGAATCCCCAAAACATGAGAGGTCAACAGGGTATTGACTTCTTTCAATAAATGACATGCATCCACCCATCTCTTCCATGGGCCCAGCCCGGACTTAGCAATGTCGCAAATCCAAACGTCGAAGCTTCGGTCCTTTGACCCATGAATTCTCGAAATGAACTTTCAGGGGTAGATCCAATGGTCCACATTGATCTTGATCAACGACTCTGGTTTCCCTTGGACTTGTGCTTCAGAATAGAGGCCACCATAATCTCCCCACTTGTCTACGAGATCTGACGGCTCGCGGGACTTCGTGAATTCTCCATGGAGAATTATGACCGTCTGTCTCTTCCTTCTTGATGATTCCTGCGAATTTGAACAAGTTCTTCTTCACGGAACTTACCCGCCTGTAACACAAAATTGCTATGTCTCCTCTCAACACTTGAAGGCACTAACCCTCCTAAGCTTACTTGAAAATATCCAAGTCCTTTTGGGAAAATTCCTGCGCACACTCCTTGCGGCAACCCTTCAATACTTCCAAATATTGAAGTCCTTCGACTTTGCGCACTCCTTGCAGCAGTAGTCCTTCAACAATTTCTCAGGTTCACAAACTCTGAGACTTTACTCTACCTGCGCACACCTTGCATGGCTCCTATGCTCAACTTGCACTTCTGTGAGAATGAGAACAATTGTTATCCCTCCTGAGCTTTCAGAGATAAAACTCTGAACTCTTGTCAACGCACTCCTTGCGGACAACTTCACTGCACTCTTTGTAGGAAAATTCTGTCTCAGATAGAGAAACAATTGAAACTCATTCCTTACTCTCTCTCAGACTTCAAACACAAAGCATGAAATAATATACACAACATATAAAGCAAATGTATAACATAAAGTAAACATCCATGAGCATAACTTTCAACATGCATACACAGAGAACAAATACAACACCATGAATTTGAATCGAAGCTCTTTCTATTAATTCAAATCTCTGTACATGGGTGTTTTCAACTATAGCTCTCTGCTCTCTTCTCTATGCTCTATGCTCATAATAATAATCTTACAACTATACAATGAGGGTGTCTATATCCCGTTTCCCTCTTGCGCTATAAAACTGTCTAATCTAAGCATTAAATTCTATCTACCTACATTCATTACACATAAAGGATCCTATCTACTATGGACGAGAGCATATCTCTCAAGGTCCTTTTACAATAATACAAGCATGCCTCCACTTAATGACTTCATTAATATTTCAAAACATTTTAAAAAAATGTGCTCGATGTTTTTCCAGCGGTCTCTTATCTCTGTGCTATCTCGTTGTTGGCTATGCTTGCATGCCCTTGCGATGCTCCTGCATCAGAAACTCAAAATGTTCCATCTTAATGGTGCTTTGGTAACTGTTGTTATATGCGAATTCTACTAGTAGCAACAATTCTTCCCAACGCTTCTTTTGGTCCATCATGTACACATGCAACATGTATTCCAAGACTTGGTTTGTTAGTTCGGTTTGCCCGTCTATCTCCGGGTGATACACAATACTAAATTTAAGTTGGGTTCCCAAGGCCTCTTGGAAACTAGTCCAAAATTGTCCAGTAAATATCGGTCCTCGATTAGATATAATCCTCTTAGGCACGCCATGCAACCTCACAATCTCATTGATGAAAACTCTAGCTATGTCAGGTGCTTGATATTTCGTACAAACAAGAATAAAATGAGCACTCTTCGTCAGAGTGTTGACTATCACAAAAATTGAGTCGTGTCTCCTTGCCATCAGTGGCAATCCAACAATCAAATCCATCTAAATGACCTCCCATTTTGATTCCGGAATAGCTTGAGGCTATAGTAATCCTGCTGGATGTATATGTTCAGCCTTCACCCGTTGACATTCTAGACATTTGGCCACATAGTTGACTATGTCTTCCTTCATTTGTTTCCAGAAGAATAAGGGTTTAAGGTCCGCCCTCATCTTCGTGTCTCCTAGGTGAGCCATTTACACTACTCTATGAGCTTCGTTTAGGATCAAACTCCTCAACTCATCGTTCGATGGTACGTAAATTCAATTTTTAAATATCAATAATCCATCGTCGTCAAATGTAAATCCTTGAAATCTTGGTACCATCATTGTGTTTTATCTGATAAAATCCTTGACCTCTTTGTAGCAGTCATCGTCGTGCTATAAAGTTAGAATTTTTTCAAGTAGATTCGTCTGAAGAGGCAACACCAAAAATATGTGGTCTCAGACTCAACGCATCAACCACTCTGTTCACTGTTCCCTTTATGTAAGTAATCTAAAAGTCGTAATTACTAAGAAATTCTGACAACTGTCGTTTCCGCACGTTCGGGTCGCTCTGCGTAAAGATGTGTTGTAGTCCACAGTGGTCTGTTTTTAGTTCAAATATTTGTCTAATAAGGTAGTGTCTCCAAACCTTCAAGGCATATACAATGGATAACAACTCCAAATCATGTGTCGCATAGTTATCCTCATACCTTCTCAACTTTCTCGAGATGTAAGTGATCACTCGATCGTCTTGCATCAAGACCCCACCTAAGCCTTCCTTGGATGTGTCAGTGCATACCAAGAAGTATGCGTCCATGTTAGGGACCTTTAGTATCAGTGTTTTTGTCAACAACTCCTTGATCCTCCGAAAGGCTTCCGCGCATTTTTTGATCCAAACAAACTTCTTATTCTTGTTCTAAAATTTCGTGATCGGATTTCTATCTTCAAAAATCCCTCAACGAACTGTCGATATTATCCTTATAAACCCATGAAGCTACACACTTTTGGGTCATTCATCGACGCAGACCATTTCATAGTATCCTTGACCTTTGCTATATCCATGATGATACCTTCACCAAAGATGACATTCCCTAAGTAGTGAATCTTTTATTGATAAAACAAGCATTTAGACAATTTCCCATACAATTTGTTCTCTCACAGACACTATAGTACCAAGTGCAAGTGCTCGTCATGCTCCTCCATCAACCGAGATTAAATCAAAATATCATTAATGAATACTTGGATGAACTTGTCCAAGTACTCGCGGAACACCCCGTTCATCAAACTCATAAATACCCCTGGGGCGTTCGTCAGTACAAATGGTAAAACATTAAACTCATAATGTCCAAACCTCATCTTAAATGTAGTATTAGGGACACCATCCTCCTTGATCTGTAACTGGTGATACCCTGATCTCAAGTCGATCTTTGAAAATATTGTCGCAGCCTTCATATGATCAAATAGATCATCAATCCTTGGAAACATATATTGATTCTTGATCGTTTCCTTGCTCAATTGATGGTAGTCAATGCAGAGTCTCCATGGCCCATCCTTATTTCATATGAATATAAAAGGCGCACCCCACGGTGACACACTAGGACATATCAGTCCCAGGTCCAACAACTCCTTAAGTTGCATTCTCAACTCCTGTAACTCCGGGGTCGACATCCGATAAGGCGTTCTTTCTATTGATTCATTCCCCAGTTTTAGGTCTATGGTAAACTCCAATTCCCTCTCCAGTGACATCCTGGGTAACTCCTCCGAGAATACTTCCACAAACTCTCTCACAACCGGAAGGTGTTCTAGACCTTCCACTACTCCCTTTTCGTTTAATGAAAGGATCGCATAAATCTTACACCCCTTGCGCATGATCTTCTGTAGCTGCAAGGAAGAGATGAACCTCATGGAAACTCCCTGGTTCCAACCTACAATCATGCGTTTCTGTCCCTCATCATCGACCAACATCAACCATTTCATCTTACAGTTGAGTATCGCCTCATGCGATTCCAACCAGTGCATACCAATCATGACGTCATAAGATCCTAAGATCGTGACATATAGGTTGGCCCTGATGACAAACTCTCCCAGGTTAAGGGTACAACCTATAACCTTCCCTCCAACTTCTGTTTGGCTCTCGAAGCCATCTCTACAAAGCTAAAATCATCCTATTTGACTACCTTTACCTTAATACGTTTTAACGCTACACCAGAAATGAAACTCTCGGTAGCATCGAGATCTATCACAATAATAAGGGTTTGGTCAACAACGATACCTGACATCTCGAGCACATTCAATTGGTGCTCTTCCTGGCGGTTATTCACCATTGCATGAATCCGATGGGCCTTGCCCAAATCTTCCACGGTAGTGGGTCCGACTGATCTAGATGCTCTAGTCCTCTCCACTGGGTAGTTGCGCTGGTAGTGTGGATCCCCACATGTCCAACAACCCTTCTTCAATCTAGTACTCTTGGTACCCGAAGTAGAATCCGACGACTCACTGGCCTGGAATCCTAGTCTGTTATGCTGAACATTCCTAAACTGTTGTTGCTGCGGTCGAAGCTGCTGTTGATGTTGTGGTCCTCGGTAAGGAGTCCACTGTTGAGGCGTTGGTTGCCGAGGTGTAGTGAAAGTGGATACTCTCTGGAAGACACGATATCCTGGTGATTGTCTAGTTGGTGTCTGATGCTGCTGCGCACCAGATGGCACCTAACCTGCTGGTCTCACTGGAGTCCTGATCTGACCCTTGCTGATAAGATCCTCCTCTGATATGAGGGACTTCTGGATGACATCATGCAAGGTTCATGGAATCAGAATCCTAACCTTTGCATGAATGCTGACATTAAGGCCAAAAATGAACCTGTTGACCTTAAGTTTCTTGGTATTAAGGTGTGAATCATACTGAAGAAAATCCATAAAATGAGCCTCATACTCGAGCACCATATGACTACCCTGTCGCAAGGCGTTGAAACTATTGAGATGATGCTCCATGAATTACTCTGATAGGTACCTCTCTCAGAACTATTCCTCAAATAGTTCCCATGACACGTCTTCGACGACCATGTTCAATTGTGGCAGGAGAATCTTCCACCATAGAAGAACGCTCCCCTTTAGTTGAAATACCACCATGTGAACCTTCATGTTTGAGGTATAGTCGCGAAGTGAAAAGCACATCGCCATATTCTCCAACCATGCCTCGACGGCTGCGCCGTCTAAGGCACCAAATAACTTGGGAAATTTGAACTTCTCAAGTTCATGGTGAATGCTACCAGTATTGACTGGAGAGAGCGGTGGACCCTCAGTGGGTGTCGACGCCCTGGCCTCATCTCTGTCCAAACGGCTGATCAATGGCTCAACAATTTGCTGAAAGGACCTTATAAGCCCAACCACATCACCCACTTCTATCTGCTCCTGCCCGACAACTTGTTCATCTCCCTAGGGTTTAGACCCCTCAGGCATGGATGCTACTCAGGGTGTCGTGCCTCCTCCCCTAACACCCCGTCATCTGCCTCCGCGACGTCCTCCAACCATTATTACCTGCACGAATACATGTCAACTTAATTAGAAACATTATAATCAAATACCACATCTAAGAAATCTGTAGTGATCCCAAGTCACGGGTCGAAACCTGCTCTAATAGCATATGTAACGACCCCAATCGTTACGACTCCAAGCGAAGCGAAAAGTGCAAATATTGTTTTTTTTTTTTTTTTTTTTTAAAGAAAGAAGGCAGTGACAGCAACAGTTAAACCACAACCATGATGAACACCACGCATGCAGATCAGGAAATAAACAACAACAAATATACACCCTAGCACATCGAGCAACAGGGAGAAACATGCGTAAATCAAAAGAAGGAAATGATTACCCACCCGACACAACACAACAATGCCTACAAGATAAGGATAATATCCACAAACTTGACACAACGACCTCCGCGACCAGTAATTAGAACCTCTATGGCGCGCAAAACCAAATGCATGAAGGCATTACAACCCAAGAACCAACAATAACTACAACGAACGATTCCCACAACGGGAAGCACAAACTCCACCCAAGTTATCATTTTCCTCTGTCCATCAGGGCGTGCGATGATCCCCTCATCCGGAATCATGCCGTCACCGAACAATGGGCATGAAAACCACCATGGAGAAACAACATAACTGGACCCTTGACACAAGTTAAATTCAATGCACTAGGAGATCAATTAACTATACAAACACCTGACAACTAACCCTAGCACCCAATCAACAAGTCAACAAGATGACTATGTCAATCATATAACGCAATAATTTTCTTTCATAACAAAATCAACTGGACAAATTAAATGATTATTATTAAAACAAATAGACCGTTGCAACTAGATTCCAATTCCCAATATTAGATAAGTATATATCGCTTTCCTTTAGAACTGAAATCACTATCTTGTAGAAATGACACTATATGAATTCGCTGTCTTAAATCGCTAATTAAAACTGAACTATATCACTATCTTTTAAAAATGGAATTGTACACCGAAATAATAGTTTTAGTGCAACTGAACACCAAATTATTCACATAAAAATAAATCGTTTACAAAAGGCTATTCATTATAAATGATACCAATGTTGTTCAAATAATCAAGATTACTGTCAAATGTGGTCAATAAACATTAAATTGTCAACACCTTAAAACTTTCAAAACATAGTTGCCATTATATGCAAATCACTATTTCAAATTTTAATAAATCTCTGGCATACACTATATATCCAAACACTATCACTAATGCTAAAGAAGGCTAAAAGGACATCGCTGCACGAAATATGATATGGCTGAGTGGAAAGTGGTGAGGCTGGGTGTGAATTTGACGTTGTGCAATAAAAATCACTGTCAATGGAGTATACATCGCTAACCCAACCATCAAGACTATAATTCACTACCTTCTAACATTTGAAAATGATGCTATACAATAATAAAGGTAACAACAATACAAATAATAAAGGTAACAACAATAAAAACACAATAATAATGGTAACAACTACTATACAAGAGTATAATGACACTATGCAATATAATTCGTTGTCTAGCATTGAATTGCTGTCAACGTTTACTGTCAACAACTAAAATATCACTGTGTAAAGGTAAACATGAAATAGAATCATGCTGTCAAAGTTTTATGCTGGGTAATTAACGATTAGCTGCCTAAATATGTAAATGGGATGAGGATGCCGTCCACCCAGCTGTCATTCACTAAACGCAAACACTATCTCCATTTATAATTAAATTCACTAAAACGAACAATTCTAGAAACATGCGTCTGCCACACATTTAAATAAAACACTGTCAATATCTAGCCATCAATGGGGATTCACTTCTTAAAACATAATGCTTATTATTACACAGTCCATAATGTTATTTATTACCCCCACATGGTTGATCTGTCAGTCAATATATTAAAGTGCAGTCGGGTATTAGTAATATCAATAAATTTACCCAACCAAACACACAGTCAAACGCAACAAACCATTTGCTGTCATTCACAACATCAATGCAAATAAATTCATTGTTCATTAAATAAAGTAAACTCTATCAAAATGCTCAATTTTCTATCCAAAACGCAAACAATGTATAATCTAGCAGACACAACAAATGAGCACAAGCTAACATAGGATTTATATATTCAATCGTAGTCCAAGATGCATGTATTCAATGTTGTCTTTGAAACCAATCAAACGATGTTTGTCTACTCATTATGATATAGTTCAAATGTTGTCTATTCAAATGTTGGGTAAAACAAAAAGGGCAAAAACAAAGGGAAGTGGATGCCTATAAAGGATGGTTTCGACAGTGGGAACGGTTCCATATCTATATGCATAGGATGGTAAAAATGCAAATAGAAGCATAGGTAAAATCGTCGTCAATACACCTATTAAAATCATAGTAAAATTTGCACTCAATATATAATGAAATCTTGCAAGTTCGCAGTCAATGAAGTGGGTAAAATAAAAATGATGTCTGAAGGTTCAATCGCAGTCTCCAATAGGAAAAAAAAAGACATTGTCATACAATCGGCTACTGTCCATAAATAAATTCAAACCACAGTCACTATTATTTTAAACAAAAACACTGTCATTCAAGTGGACAAACGTTGAGATTTCTCCATTCAAGAGCTGGGAACTATCATGAAAATCGTAGAGAATAAAATGCCCTCCGAAAATGCAGAGGTGATATAAAAATGCATAGGGTATTGAGTTGATCACATAGATAAAAGATAAACAATATGTAGAGGTATTCAATCTCAAGAAGGCGCAAGACAATCAATCAAACAAGAACAATCAACAGGGGTAGACAGCTGGGAAAAAAATATCCTTCTCTCATCATCCACACACAGAAAAGCAGAGCATTAGAATCTATAGGTCTATTAACACCGATGTGACACCCATCGATTCAGCTCCTAGCCGACTTCTCAGGCATGGATTGATGATCTAGGGATAAGGATGGAAGATAAAGCACAATCTCTTCATAATGATCAATAAAACAAAACAAAACAATCATAGCAATTAGGGATTGTGTTGCGAAGGAAATCAATTCAAAAGCAACGATCGTAAAGCTATGATCACTTTAAGTTCTTGATTAAAAAAACTGATTAAAACACATTTCTTTACACAATAGAAGTACAGTAATGAAAGCGCAAGAAAAATAATAATCTACCATTCAAATAAATGCATGCGTACTGTATCCCAAGGTGACTGCTCCATGTCGTTGTCCCGTACATGGTCTATCCAGCTCCTGCTTGTCGACCGATGGACTTCACCTATACCTCACAACCAATGCTAGGGGTACTCTTCTTCCCCCTAAGCCCCCCGAGCCACAAAGGGGCCACACACACTAGCCCAAAGAACAACTAGCACCCATCTCACCTCGCAAGGTCGAGCTACCACTCGTTACCCGAGATGGGTATCCCAAATCCCACAAGATAAGTCAGTCAAGACAAAAATTCCACAGCGTAACGTTACACATAAAAGATCCGATCCATACTCCTCCTCCTCCTCCTCCATCCTTTTTATAGGGTTTCTAAGTGATTTCTTTCCCAAAATCCCATTTAATTTAATTTTCATTAATTTAATTCAGAAATACCTCCCTCGTTCACATGTCACCCACCAAAAATTAATTTCATTAATTATTTAATTATTCCTATTTCCCTCACCCACCAAAAAGCATTCCTAAAAACGCTCCTTGGTGTCCCAATATTCCCTTACACATTTTAAATGACTTATGCCTTTACTAAATTCATTGTTGAGTTCATAATTAGAAATTAGGCAAGATTCCTTACTATGTCAGACATTCAACTTTTTCCTTATGTTTCCCTTTTTCTTTTTTTTTCCCCTTTTTCCCTTAGTTTCCTATTTTTTTTTTTAAGTTTCTCTCTTTTCCCTTTTTAACTAAAACTCAAATTAGCAAGTGTAGAAAAATCAACTTTTACCCCTTTTTCTTTTTAATTAATAAAATTTAATTAGCATATGTAGAAAAACAATCATTTCCTTCTTAAAAATTTAATCCCCCAATATAATTTGATTTTAATAAATTAATTGAATTTCTTACCCCCTTCTTTGTTGGACAACTGAGAGGGGGGTAAATTAGTTGTCACCGTGCTTAAACAATTATGCTTCTTTTACAATATTTACAAGGCACTCAATGATGATCACAATAATGTAGGGAAATGAACAATGACACATTCAACTTCAGTCACATATATGGGAAAGACAAAGACATATATTTCCCAAGGAAACCCATACAGGGTAAAAACCTCTTCTTCTTTATATGATAAGTATTATTTACATTCTTTACATTATCATACATTTGAGCACCAACTCATTGTGAGGCAACGACCTTTGTTTTGCAAGCTGCAACTTGCTGAGAGCACCAACTCTCTGTTTTTCTCTAGCACCCACTAGAAGGAAGCACCAACTCCCTAGTTTCTCTAGCACCAACTAGAAGGAAACACCAACTCCCTGGTTTCTCTAGCACCAACTAGAAGGAAGCACCAACTCCCTGTGTTCAAGCCCCCACTTGAACCTTTGAGGACACCAGTCCTCCCTAGCACCTCCCTAGATTATGAATATGAAATACTGGAACCTATTATAGTGATATAGTGTTCAATAACAGCTTACCAGTCTCATCATTGTTCTGCAAGATTTTTCTACTCAGACTTCCTCGTTGTCTTCCAGCATGCATCCACTGCCCATTCTGTTCTTCTGCTTTTATGCTCTGTGCTCCATGTCCATTAGCTGCACAGTTCTCTTTCTGTTCTTTTCAGCTGCTGCACTCTGATCCTTCTTCATACATGAATCACCTTCAACAACATCCACAACAATCCCAACGACAACAACAACTGCATCTCTTCTCTATACTGTGTATTTATAGCTTTTGTGCACCTTGTGCATGCAATGCATGGAATACCTCTTCATACTCACACCACGTCGATATCCTTCACAACTCGAGTGCTCTGTCTGATCATCATCGTGACTCTTTAGCTTCTCTGGCCGTTTTTCCACTCGTTCAACATCACTGTATGTTATGCTGAGATTCCTCATCCTCTCTGGCAGTTGAGACTCTTCGTCTTCTCTGTGATAGTCGAGCTCACCTTCTATGTTCTAGTTACAAGCTTCAATTCTCATCCAGCTGTCAATCGCTTCCACGAGCATCTTCATCTCTCTTGAATATTCCCAGAGACTCTTCATCTCCTCTATCAATCACCCCGAAGTGTCTTCGAGTCCTCTGGCAGAAACCATCAGTGGTTTCTGGAAGTTACACTGTGACGTGCAACAGTAGCCCTCCGATTAGGCTCAGATTCACCTGCATCGTTGGATTAACTCTGATGGGTTCTTGTATTATTTACCCATTTCGCACTTTCGCAATTCAAAGATTCTGCGATGAGACATATTGAGTCTCCATGTCACGAGTTTCAAAACTCTGAAACGAAGCTTTGATGCGCTAGATCCTTCCTTTATATGGCCATGTCTATGACCAAGCGCTTTCACGATTTCGCATTTAGTGAATCTGGAGATGAGGCATCTCGACTCTCCAAGTCACGATCCCAGAAACGCCGAAAAGAAGCTTGTCTGCGCGTACTCTTCTCTTCATCTCTTCGATGGTGTGACCACCAGCTGAGACCACACGCTTATGCATAAAACGCTTTTCGCGAATTCACATTTCGTGAGTCTGGAGATGAGGCATATTGACTCTCCAATTCGCGATCCCCAAAACCTCGAGATGGAGATAAGATCAACGGTCCACGATCTCGATGAATCTACGATCCATATCTCATCGTGAATTCGCATCTCGCGATTCCTTCAATGGAGGTTCTTGTCACTCCAAGTTGCGATAGGAGAAACTCTGAAATGGATCTTAGATCAACGGTCCACGATCTCGATGAATCTACGGTCCAGATCTCATCGTGAATTCGCATCTCGCAATTCCTTCGATAGAGATTCTTGTCACTCCAAGTTGCGATAGGCGAAACTCCGAAATGAAGCTTAGATCAACGGTCCATACCACACCTTGATCTGACGGCTGGGATTAAGTCGTGATTTCACATATCACTATTTCGAAGGTTATGTTTCTTACCTCTCCAGGTCGCAATAGGCGAAGCTCCGAGATGGAGCTTTGATCAATGGTCCAGAACTCTTGGTGATCTGACGGTCGAGATTATTTCACGATTTCGCATATCATGAATTCTAGAAGTTAGGGAACCCCGTTCCTTTGAATTTCCAGTCAGCAAAATGACGATCTTTCGCCACGCGTCCTCTTGATCAACGGTCCACGACTATCCCCGATGGACGACCAAGATTCCTTCACAGTTTCGGGGAGTTGGATGACTCTTGGACTTATCTGCCTTGCATCTTCACCATATCGAACAACTATTGAGCCTTCGTAGATACCCCAGATCCTACAGCCCAGATCTTCTCACAATTTCACCACTTCGCGATTTCGTCCACCTTTGCGATTTCACCACTTCGCAATTTCGTCCACCTTACAATTTCGTCACTTCACGATTTCTCTATTCTTTCCATTGCTGCTCTTTGCCATCGCTGTTCTTGCCATCAATGACAAGCTTACTCCCAACTGTAAACCTTCCAACATTATTGTCACATGTTTAATTATGATTTATTAATTTTGACCACAAGTTTCACTTAGACCAAGATTTAATTTCACTAGGCTGGGCGACATTTTTATTAGGGGAAATTTGTAAATCTTACTTGTCACATCATTCATTCTAATGTCATATAGGTTATTCACTTACTAGTTAAAAATGTGACGTGCCCTTTAGGATGCACTAGGTGCTCCAAGGGTGCCACTTGCCTCTCTCCATTTTCCTTGAAAAAGTGCCCTTCAGGACGCACTACATGCTCCAAGGGTGCCACTCGCCTCTCTCTGTTTTCCTTGTGCGACGTGCCCTTTAGAACACACTACGTGCTCCAAGGGTGCCACTTTCCTCTTGACTGACTTGGTAGACATAAAAAACCTCTGGACTCAATACTCCACCAGGTGATCTCGTGGGAGACTAAGGGCCTCTAAGGAATAAGGCCCTTGCCTTATTGCGTGCCCCTTAGAATCATCATAAGAGACTGTCGTAGTCTTCCCTCACGACATTGTGGGTCTTCTCGAACTAGGTAATAGATAACCTATAGTCCGAGCCACAACGAGAGTGATAGTAGGTTGTGGCAGGGTTGTTGTCCACACATCTCCCTCAAGGTATTTGGTTGTATTGCGTGACCCCTCTACTCCACATGTGAGTCTGGTCGACAAGCTATCGTCAGCCTGCATCATCAACAAATCATGCCAGCAATAATAATCAATCATCATAACATCTAATCAAATTTACATATATCATATTAAACAACAATAAAACCACAATAGTCCACTCTTTGACTCAATCCAGAGTCCAAAGGGTTTCATCGATGCCTCTACATCCTCGAGTTCCAAGGTCTTGCACACTTAGGAGAGCCCAATCAATAGCACCTGTCTATGTAAGTACACAAAATAACACATCATCATATCCATAATGACTCATAATCATAATCAAACGACCAATAGTATAATAATCGGGATCACTTGCAAGCAAGTGTCCTCAAAGAATAAGTTCACTCAGTTCGCTCAAGAGAGGGATGTTATACCAAATTTCAGAAACAATGTTGTATGGAAATAGGTTTCCCACTTGGTGATAAAAATGCAAAAGAAAAAAATTGCAAAGGAAGTGATGTATTCAGAGTTGTGGATAACTATTTTCAATTGGGATTTAGAAATGAAAAAGTATGGGATTTGATAGATGAGATATTCACCCCATAAGAAAATATTAGTATAAAAAATAGAGAGTTAAGAATGCTAAACCATTAATATGTGGCACAAGTAAGATAGGTCCTGAAATAAAAAATCTTCTAGATGATATGAATATAACACCTTGGAGAACGATACAAGGAGTGAAGGATGAAAAACTTATCATAGCTATATTCACATGTAAGGTCAGGTGAATTGTCAATGGAAGAAATGTGTGATGAATTTAAAAAGTAAGTTTGTTGAGTTATTGTTATTTATGTTAGGATAAGAAAATTATTTTTTTCAGTTTAACATATCAATGTTCTAAGTATTTTATTATATATATCATTATAATATTATTATTGTTTTATTTAGTCACAAGGTGTATATGAGACTACAAGAGGAAATGGTAAGATGTTGAATGCAGAAAGTTGAGATGATGTTAAACTCAACTATCCAAATTCAAGCTCTACAACAGTATTGAAACAATTTTTTGTTGCATTCAAAAAGGTATGCTGATTTATTACATTCATATTATTCATTTGTAAGTTAATTTATTTCTATTTCTATATTTCTATATATATAGTTATATGTTTGTTTGTTTCATTAAATATGCCAAAGAAGAACACATATGGAGTACCTGAAACATTCAAAAGTTTGATTCAAAATGCCAAATTTGAAAGAGAAATAAGGAGACATTTTCAAAGTGTTGAACTTGATGACACCCTTGATCACTACATTTGGAATGAGATTGACAATTTTCAATGTATAGTGATATTAGGTGATTGTGAACAACTTTCAAATATTGTTTCTAAAAAAGAATGCTCCTTAGTTATTGTGGATATCCCTCATGGTTATAATATCCCAAACATTGGATATGATTTTGAGCCTTATACTTACCAAGATTTCAATAAAGTGGTTATAGGATTTACGGAAGTCACAACATCACCATTTTGGAGATTTCTAGTATTTCATTCAAACACACAACAAGGATTAGTATAATCATGCTTCAAGGGAAAAAAAAAGACAATGATGCAGTTTATTTGGTAAGATATTGAAAGTGTATGCTTAACAATTAATATTAGAAAACAATTTTATTAATTCACGAGTTAATTGAATTTGCACTTGTTTATGTTATAGGAACAAGCCTAATATTCATAGCTCCAATAGAGAACCATTTAAACGTGATTTTGAGAGTATCCATCTTGCAACCTTGACAAAAGATGATTTTGAGACTCCTAGTAGTTTATTGGTATACAATGTTGTGGTTAGAAAACTAACATATGAGGAAAATGATTTGAGAGGAGATATGGTTAACATTTATCAAAAACCATAAACATTAATTAATTAACTTATAGATTCATTTTCAAATGAATGAGATTGGGTTTTGGATTTGTTCTTGGGTTCATGTAAGAATTATTATCTAACATTTATGAAATCATACTTCAATCTTATATTATTTTTAATTTACATCTTTTTACAGTATTTAACTTCATTATTTATTTTTATTTGGTGATTAGATACAACATTAGCGTGTTTCTTATAGAAAAGAAGAAATTTCATAGCCATTGAAAGTGACCCAATGCAGTGCAATTTTATTCAACAAATAATTAATGCTATTCCACACCTTCCAGATGAAATGCAAGAAGTTGGATTGATGAAAATATATTTTAGTGAATCAAAGGTGGAAAAAATGTCAAAGGAACCTCAAGTACCATTAGGAGGAATGATTGGAAAAGATCACTTTGAATAATTTGAGGATATCAAAGACCCAATGAAAGAGAAAATGACACAATGGAAGCACAAAATGATGTCTAAGAAGATGATAATGTGTCTGTTGAGAATGATCAATTTGAGATATAAGATATTTTTGATTATTTTTAATATTCTCTTGAAGACGATGCTCAATTTTGCAAATTTTTGATGAGCTATAACTTTAATGTTTTGAGTTTCATATTTTAAAATAAGAATGAATATGTATCTATTGTTGTTTTATAATGAATCTTTTTATTGTTTTATTTTTCCTTTTATTTGTATGTGAATCACTATACTAGAGAAAATTTTATTAAATGCTGTCATTTTTTCAATTCAAATGTTTAAAAATATGGAAAAAATGTTAATTTTTTTTTTATAAAATTTCATTTTTTTTGTTCAATTATGTCCATAAAATTGTTTTATTTGACATGTTATTTTAAACGAATAGGTACCAAAATGTATAGGTTTTTATTATTATATATGGCTGCAAAATGTATATACTTTTTTGCTAAATATTAAAAAATAGTGTTATTTAACTACAATTACTTTCTATGTATTGAAGTAAAGGTAAACGATGTGTTAAAAATGATGTTTTCTACTATATTTTAAAAGTATGGAACGCCAAATTAATTAAGGAGACACAATTATATGAAAACTGGTAATTTCAAAAAAGTAATCTGTAAAAAATATTTTGAAGATTGAAAGAAGCATGAAAAAATGACTAAAAACATTGTTGAATAAAATACAAAAATTAGAAAAATTTTAAAATTGATGAAAAATAAGCATTTAAAAAAATAATGTGGAAACATTGTGGATCGAAAAGTTTAAAATATTAAAAAACCACCTAAAAATATTAGGGGGGTGCTAGCGGTAACACCATTTTTAAATACGGGGTAAAAAATATGACCCCACAAAAAAGAAGAACTCTCTTGAGTTCTTGTTAAGATGGTATACTCAGTAACCAATTAATAGTCACACTTTATTTAAAATGGATGATATTTTTAATTAAATGATAGGTTTTTTATAAAACAGGTAAAAGACCCCAAAACCATGATGCATTACTTGGAAATTAAGTCTGAAGTTAAATTCACATTCCTCATGCACCCCCCCCCCACCAAATTTACTAGTTACATGCCTTATATTTCCCAACAACCTTGAGTATTAATGGGATTTATTAAAAACATTACTAATTAATGATTTTTTTTGAATTATGAGTTATGTGTGTTTTCTCTCATTAAAGTTATTGATAGTTATTGGGATGACAATGGACATCCATATAAGGGAAATCAATCTCATGTTGTTTTCATCAATAAATATCTTCTCTGTCATTTAATTCCTTTTAATCACTAAACCTTGTTTTACTCATTAATTGATTATGTTGCTTCATTATTACAATTTGAGTAACCAATTATAAATCCACCAAGGTAGTATGTTATCCATTGTCTCATAAGTATCATAGTTTGGGCATAATATTTTGTCCTTTTCTTAAAGGGTTTCTTGTACAAAGAGTTGAATAAAGAAGAAAGGTGCACAAGTGGGATATAAGACTATGAGTAAGCCACTTCAAGCCTTGTATATATAGTAAATCCCTTTCCAAATGAAAATGACATAATGTTTAAAAATAGATATAGAGGATTTGGTAGTATTTGCAAATAATGTATAAACGCAATAAAAACAACATAATAAGATGGGAGTTAGGATGATGGGTTACATGACTCATAATATAAATTTGAAATGGATTCACCATCAACCCTACCAAGCTTGCATAGATAAATGATTAGTAATTGATAGTAAAAAAGACACTAGTTTAGATGAATGAATTGAAAACACCTCCTCCTTGATATTTTAAAGAGTGTTTCTCCAAGCCCTCTCCATTTCTATCAACTTGCATGGACTCTTTTCTCTATTCCTTGGCATGCCTCTTTTCATTCATCCATTTTTTTTAATGAAATCATTTCCAATTAAATGTTATTGGCCATGTTCGATACACCAAGTAATACATTGATTGCTATTCATTTTAATTTGCACATGGGATTTCATTTATTCTCTATATATCTATATGAAATGCATTTGCAATACTAAATGTATATATTTTGATGTAAAAACAATTTTTTTTGATCTCAAACATTTATTTTTGTTTTGAATCCATTGCTCAAAATATGAATTGGATTATCCTCTTAAAACTTTGGGCTGATAAAATACTCAACTTGATAGATGTCCATCACAACTATTTGAGCATCCTTTACATGGTATATATTCATCTAGAACCACTTTGTTTTCTAATACTCAAGAGTTTGAAGAAAGCCAACAAATTAACACCATAATATAGGAGAAATTAACACCGTAATATATTTACCCTATTGGTTGCATGAAAGATCGATGTTCTTGATATGATGATATATCTAATTGAACATGATAATACAAATTGCATATGTTAAATTCTCGAAATCTACATTCATATTTTACTTCTCAATAACTTCAATCCTACTCTAGAATAATGTTAGATTCACCATCATTAAACCTTTAATTCTAGCATTGATATGCATTCTTCATGTAATTATTAGGTCAAGTTGTATTTTAATATTATTGGCCAACCTTCATTAACTTACCAGAAAGAAGTAGTATGAATGTTGAGGCTTAGTATCATCATTAAGCCTCCCTCATTCCAATATTAATATGTATTCTTCATGTGATTAATACGTTGACATGTGTTTTTAATTATAATAAGAAAATACAACCTAATCTTTTTTAAAATACAAATAAGAAGAACTATTATTACTTAGTGTGTTAGTATTCTTTTAAGAATTTTTCAACATGTGAATCAAGGGTTTCCAAATTTTTCTTAGTTTCACACCATCATTCCTATTAACATTATTTGGATGCAATGAAATTTCCATGGTCCCTTGTATCTTTTCTTTTGTGTGTTTTCCTCCCTTAGAAATAATTTTAATAGTTTATAGAAATATTTTGTCACTAGTGTAATGTGAGTGTTATTCTAGTGCCAACCTTTTGATTTTATCATGTCCTAGATCGGTGAAACGTTCTTTCAATTTCACATAAATGGATCTATCAATCTCCCCAATGTATATTTTACCACATGAAAACAACATAGAATAAACTCCTTTATGAAAGTCATGGTTTTATATTTTTTTTAGCTAACCATTTTATCGATTGTATTAAGGGAGAAGCACGTAACACTTATGTTACCTTTTTAAGGATCTTATCAATTTTGTCTATAATCTATTGGATGTGATGTAGGGTAGACAAATATAAGTACCTCTCTCTTCTTCAAGTTGTATGTACAAGGCCCCTTCTTACTTTTTATTTTACCAATATTCTTTCAAAATTCTTATCTTCATACCCATTCCTCCTAAATACCTTCAATAAATTATTCAATTCATGCTCAATATGTTCTTCATCAAATATTTTGATGGCACTAGTTACCAAATAATTAACCACACCAAATTTCTATGTTGGGAAGTGATGTGAGTTTCCATTCAAATACATATTAGTATGGGCCCTTTCCCCATATACTTGTCACATCAAAGAACCATCATCTATCTTCATCACTAGGACATCTATAAAGTGTATGCTATTTACATCTTTTATTTCCATTGTGAACTTGATGTTCTCATTTTGGTTGTTTAAGTGATTGAAGAACTCTTCTAAACTCTTCCTTCCATTAGGTCAAATGACATTTGTATCATCTACATACTATTTCCATTGTTTGGATTTCAATGAAGAGAATCCTAAGCAATGTTTTTTTGAAACATTCCACGTATAAATTAGAAATAAAAAATGACCAGGCAATCCCAAATAAATACCTTCAATCTACTCATAAATAGATCCCTAAGAACCAAGATAGGTCGATTTCAAGCATACACTTATTAGTTTTGAAATTTCATCATCAATTAAATATCCTTACTAATACTAATGGCTGTATTAGAAAGAAGAAAATAGAAGATAGAATCTTTGCAGAGAACAAATTTGCATTTTGTGTTTTACTTCATCCTTAAATGGACAATACACGAAATGATCATGGTTGGCCATGTCAAAGTGACAATAAAATATATTATTATACTAGATATTAGTTATATTATTAAAGAAGTAATGATAGTAAATGGTTGACTATATTAACTCATTTTTGCAATGTGATTTTTGACTTATCAATTTCTCGTTGTTTAGTTGAATGTCTCCCCACTTTCTACTAAAGATAGGGAAAACTACTTGTGATAGTTTATGGTGAGATACTTTGTTCTATGTAGGGATATGTCCTTTATGTGCGACCAATAAGGTTTAGGTAGTCTTGGTGTAGGTGGAGAAGGTGCATTCATCCAAGAGCATATATTCTATGAGGGCGATTGAAAATATGGAATGTTATAGTCCAAATGAGCGACTTAGATTTCTTTTTACCATTGTGGTAGTTAATACAATTTTGAATGGTTGACATTGATGATGTTATGGATACTCAATTGTGTAGTTAAATCTAGTTTGAATGCATTATCTTTGATTTTTTGCAGGATGGTGTAGGGCCCATATCTAATTGACTTGAGTTTCTAGTGATTCTTATCTCTGGAATTTTGATTCTAAATATGGGTGAATCCATAAGATATGTGACACTTTTTGGTGAAATGTAGTAATAAAAAATTGACATTTTACTAATTTGTTTAAATTAAAGAGCTCAAAACTCATATACACCTTGTGAATTTGATGTGTAATGAAAAGTAATTTGTAGGGAAATGCGGTATCTTTCCAATTATACTTTTTTCAAAAACTGTTAAAGTCAAATTGAATTTAATTATATGTATATCCTTGCAAGTTTTATGCAAAAGTTAACAAGTGACTTTCTTCGTGACAACTATTTTAGTACTAAATTTGTAAAATGGAAAATTGTATTTTATATTATTTTTGGAAGCCAATTAATTAATATTTAAGTCACATTTTATTCACCTTTGCATTAGAAACACATTCTTTATCCTATTTAGTTTTATTTTTTAGTCATCTTCATAAGAGAGGAGAAAATTTGTATGTATTAGTTTTATAAATAAATAAATTAAATAATATAAAATTAAAAAAACATAAAAATGATATGTCTTTAGATAGAGGATTCAATGATGAATCCACTAGATTTAAGTAGACCACCTAACATGGAAAAGATGAACTGATGTCACCCTATCGAAGTTATGCCTACAAAAAGGGGTCAATATTCTTGTGTTTTAAACCTTATATTGAGGGATTATTTTGACCTTGATCAAGAATTTGAGGCGGAGTTTAAAAAAATATTGAACAATGGTTTATTTCATACTCGATCAAGGTATTGAAATTTTATTGATGCCTTGCTAGATTAAGTTCAAATGATCAATGGAGGATTGATCTCAATCAAGGAATAGTCTACAACTTTGCCAACAATTGAACTTGAACGTTTTAATTGAATATATTCTAGAATGCAATGAACTCATATATTTCCAGTGGGATAAAGTTTGAATGGAAAAATATTTTTTATTTGAATGAACACATTTAGTTAATTTTTTCACATGTGAGGAAAAATTGTTGTCCTAGATGACTCTCATACAAAAACATTGACAAGAATTGTTTTTCTTTAAAAGAAAGGGGG
>SNQJ01S0014245.1:36268-46905 GCA_010110895.2 Picea sitchensis
CCCTTAGAATCATCGTGAGCGACTGTCATAGTCTGCCCTCATGGCATCATGGGTCTTCTCGAACTAGGTAATCGTTAACCTATTGTTCGAGCCATGACAAGAGTGCTAGTAGGCTATGGCAGGGCTGCTCCTACACCTCTCCCTCAAAGTCTCTGGTTGTCATGCATAACCCCTCTACTCCACATGTAAGTCTGGTCAACAAGCTATCGTCAGCCTGCATCCATCAATGAATCATGTCTGAAATAATAATCAATAATCATAACATCAAATCATATGTACATATGTCACATCAACAATATTCAACCCAACAATCCACTCCCTGACTCGATCCGGAGACCAAGGGGTTTCATCAATGCGTCTGTATCCTCAAGGTCCAAAGTCCTACACACTCAGGAGAACCCAGTCAATAGCACCTATCTATGTAAATACAACAAAATAAAATATCATCATATCCATAATGCCTCATAATCATAATCAAATCGCCAATAGTATAATAATCTAGATCAGTTGCAAGCAAGTGTCCTCAAAGAATAAGTTCGCTCAGTTCGCACAAGAGCGTGATGTTACATACATGCCCTCTTGGTCTAAACTTTGTCCCGAAGTTTCACAGTATAGAAGTGCCGAAATAAAGTGTATCATAATATCATAATTCTATCTATCAAACACAAATGGAAACTGCTAGCGCATATCATATGCATCCTCCCAGGTCGTCGAGTGCGGACTATAGTTGTCCCACTGGACGTTGACCTGATCTATTGTACGATGTCGTAGTTGTCGAATGAGATGGTCCAGGATGCAGATTAGCTCCATTGTGAGTGCACCCTTTTCAGATACCTACAAGGAACACATGTCAATAACATGTGTAGGATCACTAATATAATGTCTCAAAACAGATACGTGAAAAACATCTTGCATATGCCTCAAAGAATCAAGAAAGGCTAGTTGATAGGCCACGGGCCCCTTCCTTTCCACAATATCGAAAGGTCCCATGAACCTAGGAGAGAGTTTAGCACCCTTTCCAAACTTGATCGAACTCTTATCCAGTTTCACCCGCAAGAATACTCGATCGCCAACTTTGTAACTACGGTCGACATGGTGCACATCGGCATAACTCTTCTGCCGATCCTGTACTTCTTTGATCCTTTGTCTTATTGTCTTCATTTGATTATCCATTTCTTGTATCGCTTATGGCCCCACCAGGACCCTATCCCAACTGAAAGGCATCCGACATGGTCGCCCATAAAGAAACTCGAAAGGTGCCATCTTAATGATGCTTTGATAACTGTTTTTATATGCAAATTCTACCAGTAGCAAGAATTCTTCCCAATGCTTCTGTTGGTCCATCACATACATACGTAACATGTCCTCCAAGTTTTGGTTTGTTCGTTCAGTCTGTCTGTATGTCTCTGGGTGATATGCGGTACTAAAGTTAAGTTGGGTTCCCAAGGCCTCCTGGAAACTATTCCAAAATCGTCTAGTAAACACTGATCCTCGATCATATATAATACTCTTAGGCACACCATGCAGCCTCAAAATATCATTAATGAAAAATCTATCTATTTCAGGTGCCTAATACGTCGTATGCACAGGAATTAAATGAGCACTCTTCATCAGAGTGTCGACTACCACAAAAATTGAGTCGTGTCTCCTTGTCATCAGTGGCAATCCAACAATGAAATCCATAGAAATGACCTCCCATTTTTATTTTGGAATAGCGTGTGGCTGTAGTAATCTTGCTGGATGTCTATGTTCAACCTTCACCTGCTGACATTCTAGACATCTTGCCACGTAGGTGACTATGTCTTCCTTCATTCCTTTCTAGAAGAATAAGGGTTTAAGGTCTACCCTAATCTTCATGACTCCAGGATGAGCCATGTATACTGCTCTCTAAGCCTCATTTAGGATCAATCTCCTCAAACCGTCATTGGGCGGTATGTAAATTTGACTTTTAAATATCAATAATCCGTCGCCGTCCAACGTAAATCCTTCAAATCTTGGTACCATCATTTTGTTTTGTCTGATAAAATCCTTGACCTCTTTGTATCAGTCCTCATCATGCTCTAAAATTAGAATCTTTTCATGTAGATTCATCTGAAGAGGCATCACCGAAAATATGCGCGGTCTCTGACTCAACGCATAAGCCATTCAGTTCACTATTCCCTTTATGTAAGTAATATCGAAATCGTACTCGCTAAGAAATTCCGACCAACATTGTTGTTGTGCGTTCAATTCGCTTTGCGTAAAGATGTGCTATAGTCGACAGTGGTCCGTTTTTAGTTCGAATTTCCATCCAATAAGGTAGTGTATCCAAACATTCAAGGCATAAACATTGGATAACAACTCCAAATCATGCATTTCATAGTTCTCCTCATGCCTTCTCAACTTTCTCGAGATGTAATCGATCACTCGACCATCTTGCATCAAGACTCCACCTAATCCTTCCTTGGATGCATCAATGCATACCAAGAAGTATGCTCCATGTCATGGACCTTTAGTATCGATGTCATTTTCAACAACTCCTCGAGTCTCTGAAATGATTCTGCACATTTCTCGGTCCAAACAAACTTCTTGTTCTTCTTCTGCAATTCCATAATCGTATTTGCTATCTTTGAAAATCCCTCAATGAACCATCGATAGTATCCCTCTAAACCCATGAAACTACGTACTTTTGGGACATTCGTTGGCATAGGCCATTCCATAATAGTCTCTAAATTTTCTAGATACATGACGATACTTTCGTCGGAGATGACATGCCTTAAGTAGTGAATCTTCGATTGATAAAATGAGCATTTAGACAATTTCCCATAAAATTTGTTCTCTCGCAGACACTGTAGTACCAAGCACAAGTGCTCGTCATACTCCTCCATCGTTCGAGAGTAAATCAAAATATCGTCAATGAATAGTTTTATGAACTTGTCCAAGTATTCGCGGAACACCTCGTTAATCAAACTCATAAATAACCCCGGGGAGTTCGTCAGTCCAAATGGTAAAACAATAAAATCATAATGTCCAAACCTAGTCTTAAAGGTGGTCTTAGGGACGTCATCCTCCTTGATCCGTAACTGGTGATATCCTGATCTCAAGTCAAATTTTGAAAACAACGTCGCACCCTTCATCTAATTAAACAGATCATCAATCCTTGGAAATATATCCTAATTCTTGATCGTTTCCTTGTTCAATTGACGATAGTCAATGTAGAGTCTCCATGACCCATCCTTCTTTCGTATGAAGATAACTGACTCACCCCACAGTGACACACTTGGACGTATAAGTCCCAGGTCCAACAAATCCTTCAGTTTCATTTTCAACTCCTGTAACTCTAGAGTAGACAACTGATAAGGCGTTCTTTCTATCAGTTCAATTCCCAATTTTTAGTTCTATGGTAAATTCCAAAACCCTCTCCGACGGAATCCCAGGTAACTCCTCAGGGAAAATGTATGCAAACTTTCTCACCACCAGAAGGTGTTCTAGACCTTCTTCTACTCCCTTCTCGTTTAACTCAAGGATCGCAACAATCTTACATCCCTTGCGCATGCTCTTCCGTAGATACAAGGATGGGATGAACCTTAGGGAAAATCCCTAGTTTAGACCTACAATCACGCGTCTTTGTCCCTCATCATTGACCAAGCTCAACCTTTCATCTTATGGTTGAGTATCACCTCATGCGATTCCAACCTGTCCATACTGATCACGACATCATAAGACCCTAAGGTTGTGACATAGAGGTATTCAGGTGCGGAGCATACCGAAGCAACTCCATAAAATGGGCCTCGTACTCGGACACCATACGACCACCCTGTCACAAGGCGTTGAACTTGTTGAGCTAACGCTCAATTAATTCCTCAGACATATACCTCTCCTAGAACCGTTCCTCAAATATTTCCCATGACACGTCTTCGACTTCCATGTTCAAATGTGGCAGGAGTGCCTTCCACCATATAAGAGCACTTCCCTTCAGTTGAAATATCACCATGCAGACCTTCATGTTGGAGGTATAGTCGTGAAGTGAAAAGCACATCTCCATATTTTGCAACCATTCCTTGTGGCTGCGTTGTCCAGGGCACCAAAGAACTCGAGAATTTTGACCTTCTTGAGTTTGCAGTGAAAGCTACTAGTACCAACCAGAGCGTGGAGGACCCTCTGGGGTGCCGACACCCTGACCTCATTTCTATCCACAACTATTTGTTCCTTCCTGAAAACCTATTTGTCTCCCTGGGAGTTAGAAACCTCGGGCTTGGATACTACTGGAGGCGTTGAGCCTCCTCCCATGGCACCATGTCGTGAATCTTTATTGTGTCATCTAACTGTTCTTATCGCATGGGCAGGTTAAAGTTTTAATTAGCACTAGGTTAATACTCAAGGGTTTATTGTAGTGGAAAGAATGGCGATCCACAACCACAGAGTTGAACCTGCTCTGATACCATATGTAACGTCCCCATTGTTACGACTACAAGTGACACAAGCAAGTGCAATTTTTTGTTTTTTGAAGCAAGAAGGAAATAATGACAACAATTAAACAATGCAACTTGACGATGAACACAATGCACGTAGATCAGGAAACAAAAAAAAATGAATCATCACACTAGCACATCCGACAACTAGACGAAACATGCGATAATCCAAGACAAATATAAACGACTACCCACCCAACACAAGAAATATAATGCCTACAAGGTAAAGGAGAACATCAACCAACCCGACACAATGACTTGGATGACCAGTAACTGGAAACCTCTATGACGCGCAAACCAAACGCGTTAAGGAGTTACAAACCAAGTGCCAATATCAATTACAACAAACAATGCCCACATCGGGAAGCATAAAATCCGGCCACTTTATCATTCGCCTCTATCCATCAGGGCGTGCAATGATCCCCTCATCAGGAATCATGCCATCACAAGGTGACAGACGTGATGGTAACCATAGAGAAACACAACCTATCTAGACCAATAACCCAAGAAAATCCAATGCGCTAGGATACCAAATTAACTACCAGAATACACGAAGACTAAATCCAAACACCCAATCGACAAGTCAACAAGACACAAAGGAAATTTGACTACTATACAATCATACATCAAATTAAATTCTCGACGCCACAAATTCTAAGGCAACATACATCAATTAAGGACGCGATTAGCCATCTATGAATTATTCCCTTTTGGTATCAGCAAATGAAATCACTATTTAACATTAATATCGTTGTCCATTAATGTTCACTGTCAACAATCCACATTTATGCCTATCAATAGATCTATGTACAACAATGGTAACRCAGTCTAAYTGTAAAATCTCTATCTATTAATAGATAGCCAACTAGCATTGATATCGTTGTCTAACATGTATATTCCTATCTATTCATAAAGGTTATCTAGCATTTGTAACTGTCCATTAAAGATATGATATAGTAGACTTAATATATGATATTGTTGTCATTTAAATACATGAAATCAAAGTATTGAATATAATATATATTGCTGATTTAAATAACAAAAAGGATCTATAACTAATGAACAATAACATCCATAACTAGAATATGCTATCTAACATTAAAATCGTTGCATGGCCATGGCATCGTTGTCCAACAATAATACGTTGTATTAAATCTATACAGTCATAAAAATGTTGTCCACCATCAATATCTAATCAGTAAAATCACTGCCTAGCAATATCGTTGTGAGAATACATGTAAGGGAGATTTTAAAACTCTACTAAAAATTGGATCTCTTCCCAACAAAAATCGCTATGTGAATGGCTATAAATTTAAACTTTGTTTCTTGATATGCAATAACACAATTTTTAAAATTTACATCTAAATTAAAATTATACTTAATTATAATATTATTAACTTAATCATACCATTTTTAAACTTATAATAACGTGAAAGTTCTAACATGCTAGTTCATTAATTTTGAATAATTTGAAAAATACGAATAACTTCTAAATTATGAATAATTTCTAATATTATGATAAGTTATGAAAAACTTCTAATATGTTGGTTCATTAATTTTTATGGTGACATTTACATAGACCTGAAAGTTTGTAGGTTGTATATTTGTTAATCCATTTCATGAAAATTTTTGGTATTTGCAACGCTATGATATTGTGAACATAATAACAGATGTTAAAGATGATAAAGACGAGAAAACGGGGAAGATTCGAAGCAAGAAACTAGTGGAGGTTTGTAAAGTAACGATTTCCGATTTTTTGAAAGTCTTATAAGATTTAATGTTTGCTGGTAAATTCACGTCTCTGTAATTGTGGTAGAAAAGGGTGTTCCTGGGTTTTATAAATTCACTGTGTAAACACTATGTGAACTCAAAGACTATATAAATTCGTTGTATATATATCTCTGTGCCTATTAAATTCGTAGTATATATATTTTTGTGTATATTAAATTGTTGTCTCTACAATTGCTAGAACTATATGTCTGTCATGCATTTATATAAAGACACTGTCAACAAGATGTTGTCTATCAATAAAAAAGGGATCGTTTCCATATAGATATATGTTAAGTCGTTGTCACACGAAATCACAGTCAATATGGTTAACTTGCAGTAAATACATATTAAAACATAGTCAAATATTAATCGTTGTCATTGCTAGTATAGATTCAGTGTCATTTAAATGTGAAAAACACAGGTAAGGGTTTAATACCATTAAAAACTCAGGTATGAAATCAAACGTAGAAACAAAAGGAAGGGATCAAACTCAGATAAGAAATCGCAGTAGTGAAATGAAGAAGCTAATCAATCGTAGTATTAAAGATAAGATCACAGTAGAAATGAAAATCTAATGTTAATCAATCAACGCTATTCAAATGCAATTCAACACAGTGGAAAATGAATCGCTATTCATTACTAATCAATCAAATGTTGATCCAAGAAATTTAAATCACAGTAGTAATGATAAATTGTTGTATAGAATCGCTATGTAAGAATTCACCGTGTAAAGACTCCAAGAAACTTAGATATAATCGATCACAAGGAAACAAAAAAAAAATCCACCACCAGAAAACGTAGATGTAATCAATCACTGGAAAACACAAAGAATTGGCATTCAAGATTCAGAGGTTTATGAAAGTTTAAGCGATTAAAAACACATAGAAAATCATAGTTTTAATCCATCCAGACATAGAGATACTCAATCACGAGGAAGGCACAAAAATTATATATTAAGCAAAGAGAAACACACAAAGATATGTAGGGGATAGATAGCTGGGTGAAACTGATCCTTCACTTATTATTTTCCACAGGAAATAAGGACATTTGAATCTATAGGTCTTTAAACACTGGATAGACGACCGTCGATTTAGCTCCTTGCTGACTGCTCAGGCATAGACTAATAACTTAAGGGTAAGGGAAAGAATATAAAAACACAAACTCTTCGTAATAATTAATAAAACCAACACAAAGAAGTCATAGCAATCAGAGTTGGGGTTTGCCAAGGGAATTAGTTCAAAATACATCTAGCAAGGGGATTACAAATACCGCAAGAAAGAAGGTTCAAGAAAACTCATGGCAATGAAATCTTCAACCGAGCACATAAAAATAACATGTGTAAATTAAATTTCAGTGCAAGTATCAACTTTAACAAGCATACCTTAGCCAAACATGAGTGCTCTGTAGTTGTTTTCCCACGTGTGCTCCATCCAGCTCCCACTTGTCGATCGATGTGACCTCACCGGTACCTCCTAGACAATGCTAAGGGTACTCTTCTTCCTTCTGATCCCCCTCGAGATGCAAAGGGGCCACACACACAATACCAGAGAACCGCTAGCAGTCAACTCACCTCACAAGGTCGAGCTACCACTCATTACCCGAGCTGGGTATCCCAACTCCCACAAGAAAAAGTTCAGTCAAGGAAAAATTCAGCAGTGTAACGTTACACAAAATATGAGATCCACACTCCCCCTCCTCCATCCTTTTTATAGAGTTTTCAAGTAATTAGTTTCCCAATTTCTCATTAAATTCCTTTTTCATTTAATTAATTAGGAAAAACCTCCCCCGTACACATGTCACCCATCCCCTAGTTTCACCATAAATCAATTTTATTAATTAATTAAATATTCCTATTTCCCTCACCCACCTAAAAGCATTCCTAAAAACGCTCCTTAGTGTCCCAATAGTCCCTTACAAATCTTAAATGACTTACACCTTACTTAATTCCTAGTTGAGTTCATAAATAGGAAGTTCCCAAGGCAAGATTCCTTACTAAGTTTGACATTCATCTTTTTCTTTATGTTTCCCCTTTTCTTTAGGTTTCCCCTTTTTCTTTAAGTTTCTTGTTTCTTTTAAGTTTCCCTCATTTTCCTTTTTAACTAAAAATCAATTTAGCAAGTGTAGATAAAACAACCATTTACTCTTTTTCCTCTTTAATTAAAATTTCATTAACACATGTAGATAAAACAACCATTTCCCTTTTTAAAATTTTAATCCTCCATTATAATTTGACTTTAATAAATAAATTTGAATTTATTACCCCCCTTCTTGTTACATGTTTATTTATTATTATTTTTTGACCACATGTTCTACTTAGACCTAGGTTTTAATTTATCTAGTCTAGGCGACATTTTTATTAGGGAAAATTTGTTTTTAAATATTACTTACCACATTGTTCATTTTAAGGCAGTCTAGGTTTATTCACTTCCCAATTAAAATCACGATGTTCCCTTCATGACACACTAGGTGCTCCAAGGATACCACTCACCTTTTTCTATTTTCCTTGTGCGACGTGCCCTTCAGGACGCAGTACGTGCTCCAAGGGTTCCACTTGCCTCTTCCCATTTTCCTTGTGCGATGTGCCCTTCAGGACACACTACATAATCCAAGGGTGCCACTCACCTCTTTATGTTTTCCTTGGGTGACATGCCCTTCAGGACCCACTACGTGATCCAAGGGTTCCACTCGCCTCTTGACTGACTTTGGTAGTTTTAAAAAACCCCTTGAGTCAATATTCCACTAGGTGATATTCTGGGAGACTAAGGGCGTCTAAGGAATAAGGTCCCTACCTTATTGCGTGCCCCTTAGAATCATTGTGAACGACTGTTGTAGTCTACCCTCAAGACATCGTGGGTCTTCTCAAACTAGGTAATTGTTAACCTAAAGTTCAAGCCACGACGTGAGTGCTATTAGGCTATGGAAAGTCTGCTCCCACACTTCTCCCTCAAAGTCTCTGGATGTCGTCCGTAACCCCTCTACTCCACATGTGAGTTTGGTCGGCAAGATATCGTCATCCTGCATCCATCAACGAATCATGTCAACAATAATAATCAATCATCATAACATCAAATCATATGTACATATGTCACATCAACAATATTCAACCCAATACTCCACTCCCTGACTCGATCCAGAGTCCAAGGGGTTTCATCAATGCCTCTGCATCCTCAAGGTCCAAAGTCTTGCATACTCAAGAGAACCTAGTCAATAGCACCTGTTTATGTGAATACAACAAAATAACATATCATCATATCCATAATGACTCATAATCATAATCAAACGACCAATAGTATAATAATCTGGATCACTTGCAAGCAAGTGTCCTCAAAGAATAAGTTCCCTCAGTGCGCGCAACAGTGGGATGTTACATACACCCCCTCTTGGTCTAAACTTAATCCTGAAGTTTCACAGTATACAAGTGTCGAAATAAAGTTTATCACAGTATCATAATTCTATCTATCAAACAAAAATGGAAATTGTTGGCGCATATCATATGCGTCCTCCTAGGTCACCGAGTGCGGACTATAGTTGTCCCATTGGACCTTGAACTGATCTACTATTCAACTCTGTAGCTTTCGAATGCGATGGTCTAGGATGCATATTGGATTTTTCATGAGCACACCCTTGTCAGATACCTGCAAGGAACTCATTTCAATAACATGTGTAGGATCACTAATATAATGTCTCAAAAACGATACATGAAAAACATTGTGCATACGCCTCAAAGAATCAGGCAAGGCTAGTCAATAGGCCATGGGCCCCTTCCTTTCCACAATCTCAAAAGTTCCCACAAACGTAGGAAAGAGTTTAGCACCCTTTCAAAACTTGATCGAACTCTTATGTAGTTTCACCCGCAAGAATACTCGATTGCCAACTTCGTAACTACGTTCGACATGGTGCACATCGACATAACTCTTTTGTCGATCCTATGGTTCTTTTATCTTGTGTCTTATTATTTTCATTTGATCTTACATTTCTTGGATCGCTTCTGGCCACACTAGGATCCTATCCTCAAGTCGATCCCAACTCAAAGGCATCTGACACGGTCACCTGTAAAGAAACTCGAAAGGTGTCATCTTAATGGTGGTTTGATAACTGTTGTTATATGCGAATTATACCAGTGGGAAGAATTCTTCCCAACACTTCTGTTGGTCCATCACGTACATACACAACATGTCCTCTAAGATTTGGTTTGTTCGTTCGGTCTGCCCTCCTGTCTCCAGGTGATAAGCGGTACTAATGTTAAGTTGGGTTGCCAAGGTCTCTTGGAAACTAGTCCAAAATCATCTAGTAAACACCGATCCTCGATCATATAAAATCCTCTTAGGCATGCCATGCAGCCTCACAATATCACTGATGAAAACTCTAGCTATGTTAGGTTCCTAATACGCCATACACACAGGAATAAAATGAGCA
>SNQJ01S0014245.1:62805-78800 GCA_010110895.2 Picea sitchensis
TTTTTTCCTATTTGGTTTTTCAATTCTCTTGTACTTCCATTGTTTTTACAAAATTTCAAAGGTATGGCATATGTGTTATGTACTTCCATTGTACTTCTGCATTTAGTTATACTAAGTTTCATTGTTCAACATGTATTTCCCAACTAATTCGGCAGGGACTGCGTTGCCATGCAACCCTTGTTTACTTATCGAATGAATGGTTCATATTAATCTTCACACCATTTTTTTTTTAAAGCTACTCCTTTTAAAATCAATTTTGTCACGTGATAGATCCTTAAAGCTACTCCTTTTAAAATCAATTTTGTCACATGATAGATCCTACCGTGGAAATGTTGTCACGATCAACGGTTCTAAGGCATTATCGGAATTAAACTTGCGTGTGTCCTAAATTTTCACTTGACTTCCAATGGATTGGATGGTGGTAAACCCATCAAGGTCTACGGCTTATAATAATATCATATTTGAAACTTCTGACCTTTTTTTAATAAGAGCCTTTCCATCCGATGGATTTAACGACCCTCCGTGTTTTGATCTAATGGTCACTTCTTCATATAAGATCAAAGATACATGTAATTTAAACATGTATTATTCATCCGAGATAATCAATTACTAACACGTGGAACCCACTAACTAATAAAATTACGACATGTTAGGTTAGCTATTAAATTTTTGTACGCTCTCGCATTGAATCTGCATGTGTCGAACATCAAATAAATTAGAGAAAGATGGTGGTAAGGATTTATTTCATTTATCTTGGTTCTGAGTTGATCTCTGATATTGAGAGAGGTTTTCACTCTCCATTGTTACAAAAAAGGTAAGTCGTTAAAACCATTTTCACTTCAGTATTTTATGAACTTACGTTGTGGAAGGAACATTATGACATCCAAAAGGAAAAGGATTTTACTAGAATATTCAAGAGAAGATAATCAAATATTTGGAGATATTTTAGCTGATGTCTTCGATATTAATTATGCCGAAAGGCGTATATCTATTGGAGATGGGCACAATTAATGATCTGATGGTTATGCATTGAAGATGCTGGTATATTCTTAGTCGTCCTCCAAAATCAATGGATCAGATTTATTGTTGATAATTTCTTTGCATTTATAAATGCATCCGTTACCTGTTTACTTTTTAACATTTACCTAATCATATTAAGAAATTACTGTAACATCATATGATTGCCACGCTTAAATGATTAACTTTTAGAATTCTTCAGAGTTTAATTATCTGACTTAGTTAAATTATCTGGCTTAGTTAGAATTTCATTATCTAGCTGAGTTTTATTTTAAAATGAGAATTTTTTTATCGACCATAACTCTTTCAACATTCACCAGCCGCGAGTTAACGACTGTGCTAGTATTAGTTCAGTGTCCTCTAGTCAAATTAAAGACATGATTGGTGATGTGGCACGCATAACCCCTAAATATGCATGGATTCTTAAAATCGGTTTGTCCGAGGTTCTTGTTCCCCCGGTATATAGAAACCTTGATCTTATACAAACTTTTGCTCATTGATATGATTCTGAGAATCATCTTATAATTCAATTGGAAGTACAAATGTTTTTTTTTTTTTTTACTACCGAGAGTATTTCAAATATGTTAAATTTATCTCTATGTAGTTTAGCAATATTAGAGCTCGATTTCCTTACAAAACCTGGAATTTGGTCAATAGAGAAAAAATTTACTATTGACCCAACATTTACCTTTGATGAATTTCCAATCAATACTGAAATTGGTACTCCTATGGCTAGGCTTATGGTGTCAATAATATCTTCTATTCTTGGATATGTTGATGACACTGTGATTGATGAAGTGATGTTAGTTCACATGGATGAGATAACAAATCAAGAAAATGAATCTAAGTTTGATTATGAAACCTTTTTGGAAAATGTTATTCATTTTCAACTATCAAAATTTGAAGAATTAAAATCGTTCAAGTATTACTCTTACCTTTTCTTCCTTATACTATTCTCCCAAGCATAATTCTACGAGAGAAGAGGACTTCTGTTTATGAAGAAATATAATGCAGGATATCAAATTCCTGTTACTAAATGAAATTTTGTTTTAGAAGTATCAGTGTCTGAGGATGGTTATCTACAATTTTCTAATCAATTCCTTCTTAATACTTATCTCCTTCTTTTGGGATCAGAACCTCCTAGGATGCCTATTTCATATAAACAAAAATCACAGTTGAATCCTACTCTTAAAGTGGGTGATTGGTTTCTTTTTAAATATTTTACTCTTATTAGAATCTATGGTGGTTTTGAAGATCAACCGTATCAATTTCCTGTTTATATTGATCCCAGGTTGTTTTCACTGGAATTTTGCAGACAAAGATTAATCACCGATCACTTGCACTTTATTTCAAAAAGAAAAAAAAATGTATTTTACTTTACCTTTATAGTTTTCTTTTGTCATAAAAAACAAATCATCCCTTGATTTTATAAAAACGTTTTTGGATTGTTATTATTTAAAAAAGGATGTATCATGGAAATATGATCCTTATCACTTTATATCAGAACATTGAAAAACGGTTGGATTAATTGCTTATCAACACTCTCCTAATCCTTTTGTTGAAATAATTGCTGGAAATAAGTGTAGGATATTTTGATTATAAAGAACTCAACCAGTCATATAAAATTAGAGAATAAACCGCAATAAAAGGAAACAACAGTCATTGGAGTAGAGGATTATTTTACTCATCCTGATTTTTTGATTATTGAGAATAATAGTCAATGGAGGAAGCCGAGGTGAACGACTTGGAGCCTAGAGTGATTAAACAAAGGAAATTATCAGATTCCATTAATGAAGGAAGAATAGAAGTACCAGAATATATCTCCGAGCATATTACATATATTCTTGGAGAATTAGAAAAGAAGAAATCAGAAGGGCCTTTGGTTATAGTTTCATCTGGCATGCCCTTGAAGGATAAACAAAGTTTGTCTTTAGTTGTCAAAGATAGTACTATATCAGAAAGTCCAGAATTATCAGGACCCATATTTATTGCTTCAACTGATATAAAAAATAATCAATTTAATCTTATGGTCATGCAATCTGAACCCATTAAAGACACATAGCTCGTTGAATATAATACTACTTTAGTTGGAGTGGCTTTATCTTAAGTCAATGATGTTGATTTAATTGAATGGAACAAAAAATGGAGAGATGGTTGTGTGTAGGATGATTAAGTCATAAATGAATGTGAGAAAGTTGCATAATGCTGTGGTAAAATTATCTCAGCAGTTGAGCAATGAAAATAATATTAACAAAATCAAGGAAAACAAGGTTAAGGAACTATAAGGATAAATTTCTTTAATAACTGATGGAAATAAGGCTAATTAGAGCTTTAAATCTATCCTAGATGGAAAATAAAGAGATTAAAAACTTAAAGGATAAATTGAAGATTCCCCTTTCAGTTGACAGAACCAAAGGAATTTATTGAGGCTTATCAAGAAAAGAATAAGGTCAGCTCAGAAACTTTTATTCTCAAAGATTATTTGATATCCCTCAACAAAGAGATTGTTGGATTAAAATCAGAAAAGAAAAATATTTCCAAGAACGTTCTTGAGAAAGAAAGTAGAGCAAATCAGAATAATGATTCTTCAACAACATCTTCTATGGTTGTTTCAAACGCAGTTGTCGCACCATCAGAGAGAATTTAATTAAAATAAAAGAAGAATATTGATCTTGAAGAGCAATCAGAAATAATAAATCAAAGAATCAATGTTCTTATGAAAGAGAATGAAAGCTTGAACAAATTACTTGAAGATACACTAGAACAAAATGCAGGTATAAAACATCTAATCCAAGCCAAAAAAATACTATGGGATTAGATTATTCAAGCTTTGGAACATTTGAGAGTTCATTTCAATCATGTGAAACAATTAATATTAAAAATGCACAACTAGACATTAGTAATCTTTTCTCTGAAATGGAAAAGAAATTTCCCCAGGACGAAAGAATCATTGAGTTCATTGGTTCCATGTTTGATCAATATTTGAAAGATTCAGGGGTCACATATAGGATAGACTGTGTTATCAAGGTCAGAAAAGTTATAGACAAAGGTCAATTACTTCAAGCATTGGTTAGGAAGATTGAAGAACTACATCAAGCCATAATTAAATTCAAAATACAATTCTGAAAGATTTGGAAAACCGACCTTCCATCTCCTTGGAAAAGAGATTCATGGATTCAATCCGAAGAGATATATATATCCAAACATTTATTTCTTGTAGAGATAACACATAATTTGATATTGATGAAAACAAAGTTTTCTCTCAGAAGTTATTTAAAAGAATAGTTTACAATTTTAATAATGCTTAATGATCTTCTTATAAATCATCCTGCGAGTCCTCATCTCTTATCTACAAAACTTTATACAGGAAAATATTGAGACAACATTTTCCTACTCCTACCAAATGGAACGAGATGCTAAGGTTTAAATTGGTCCCAGTGAAACTCTGACATGAAATGATGACTCAAACTAAGGATGAGAAAGACTTGACCAAAGTTGCTTCTGGTTCCATTGAAAGCGGTCATAAGGAGTGGGTGGATACATCACTCAAAGGGAAGATGATACATTTCAAGGAAAGGACAACTGGCATTTTAACTTCGACAAAGAAAAGTCAAATTGGTGTCAAGATGAAAAGAAAAAAATAGTTTACTTTACTTTACTTTGAAGAAATTTATTTCAAGACAATTATTTTACATTTATGAAAAATAAATATAAAATGTTTTTTAACATCCCTCTAAGTGTCATATTTTTCTTGAAAGACATACATTTCTTTCCGTGAATTCACTACAATTGTAACATCCCTATGTTACAAAAACCAATTTTGTTGTTGTTGTTACATTAGGAAATATATATTCCAATTAGTAATGACAACATTGACACATCATCTGACATATTAATGAACAATATAAACACAATAATCATCATCCCATAACCATTGCATTCTTTTAATAATGACGCAACACATCATAAACCACAAATTATTCAATTAGTCTCATAAGGAAAATCATGAGTTAACATCAAGATAATTCATCATAGTGTCGGGTCTAATCCAATCTACTGAATCCATCCTTCAGGAAATGATTAAGTGAAATTCGTATGAGGCAGTGCTATATAAAAATTAAGAATCATAAGTGTAATCACAATCCACAAGTCTAAGCTAAACTCATGTATAAGGGATCCATAAGAAGATCAATCATCACCCGTCACATAAGGACATCATGTTACTTTACATATCCAGCTAAGCATTAAAGGGAGATAAAATATGCTTAAACAATACAATAATTTAACATGTTACCCTTCATCATGTACCCATTTTATAAAACTAAGAAAAATCAGCAAGGGAAATAAATGAAAATTCGACAACTTACATATCCATTAAAGAAATTTCAAGGAAGACCTTAACTTATTCTTCCATAAATAAGAGTGCATTTAATTTTCTCAAATTCATTAAAGGAGTTAAAAATGACCAGTCTGCTGTAACAATTAATTGATAATTAAATATTAAGCTACATTCCGAGATAAGAATCCAAAGGAAGAGTTCTGGAATTTCTTACAACCCCTGAACCTGTGAAAAAATGATTTAGATTTCAAACTAAAACTTAATCCGGTCCTCAATACCGACATTCATCCGGTCCTCCATCCAGAACTTCATCTGGTCCTCCATCCAGACCTTCATCTCGTCCCTGTTATAGAGCAATTTCGGATAGCAAAAAATTTCAAAATAAAAGAATACAGGCAACAAGAAATCAGTGTGGGTATGAATTGCAGCTGAAAAGGAAGAGTTTGAAGGTAAGGGAACATCAATCCAGGTGTTCGAGGATAACAACAAGATATCAAGGAGTGCCAACAAAGTGACTCTGATGAACATACCACGAGATTCCTGTAGAATTTAAAATGGTTTTAAAAAGTTACAGCAAGCATAAAATGGAATTTTTGATGTGTAGTACATACATAATTTTCCAGTAATTCCTCCATATCGAACGTTACTCAACAAAAAGAAAAATAGAAGGATACTTGACGGACCTCAAATAATCAACGATTATGGGATTCCAACACAGAGGTTTGGCATTCAACATACGAAGATATAAGTTGCCAACGCGAAAGGTAATTGCGAGATAAAAACTTCCAAATGAGGACGGAAGGTTCACTATCTAGTTTTCAAAGAAACATTGAGGTAAACCCTGGCAGATTACACCCAAATGCTGAGTTATTCATGAATATCAGAAAATTCCGAAGAATAAAGCTAGGCGGATGTATTTTCCAACTCAGAAATAAACAAGGGAATAGAATTTCCAGGAAGGAAATGAATACAGGGCGAAATTAAAATTCACATCAAGCTATGAGTTCAAGCTTGTACCATGAGTGGATTCTAGTTAATAAATAAACACAAATCTCCCTAACATGAGAATGGATATAAAAATCAAGTTCTCGACAAAAGTAAGAAACAAATATAGATTTCCTTAAGACAAATAAATATTTTCAAAACTATACCGAGCATAGGAAACAAATGCATAAATCAACTTTTAAAAACTCAAAAGAGAAAGGGCTCGCAAGGGTCAAGTTCACTAGATTTTCCCAACCCAACTCTACGCAAGTCAGTAAGGACAGAGACACGAAACAAGAGTGGCACACCACAATTTAGTCATTAAAAAGGTGCACCTTCTAATCTGGCACTCCATTTGGTCCTGGATTTGACACTTGATACGACCCTCGATCCGGCCCTTGATTTGGACCTTGAAACAAAAAAATTCTGAAATGAAAATGAAATTGCAATACAGACAATGAAAAACTCTAGGAATGGATAATCATGAATGAAGGGACAATAAATGAATGTCAAGAAGCTCAGGAAGGCGATATAATTCTACAACCCCAAATCGTTCAAAAAATTAAATACCACAAAAATCAAAGGAAAATACACAGAATCTAATTACTCATTTTCTGGGATTGTTTTCTAGAGGCCAACAAGGAATCCACCATGAACATAGCTGCAAATTTAGACAGTACTTAACCTATGGACCACATCATAATATTTACAAGATTTGGCACTCCCAAAGCTTCTGTGGAACGAGACCCAACACATAGGGTTTAAGGCTGGAAATAACGCAGAGTGGAAAAGAAAAAAATTGTGTGGGTACGACCTGTGCGCCCTTCAGCTTTGTAGAGGAGAGAGGGATGATAATAAATCACCTAATGGACACGCAAAGACCATATTCAAAAAGCTGGGTGAAGTGGGAGAATGACACCAGGGATAACAATGCAAACACCTGCGTTAGGAGAGAAATTGCAGGGCGACTGCTCCATACGATTTCCTCCAAATACTAAGGAGAGAGACACACAGATCGCTCAACAAAATGGGTGTTGGGGAGTAAACAAAATGGGAAACACCCTGGGTGTATCCAAAAACGTATGGTTGGATAAACAACTGGAAAAATCGAGGAGTAAAACACCCATATTACATAGGGAAAAGAGATGGACACAACAAAACGAAAGGAGAGGCTGAGCGAATTTGCATGGGAATATAAACTAAAATAAAAAATGGTCTGGGTGTGAGGAGACAGAGCCATGTCTTTTCCTCAATGCATCAGAATGGTATTACAGTCATAGATCAAAACATTTAAATTTAAAATAGGGGTAAAGGGAAAGAGACAGTGGATGAAATTCAGGCAAGAAGGCAAAACCATTAAATCATTTCACTATACACATACAACAAGATTGCCCAACTATACCAGAAAACCATTACAATTCCATAAACATATAAATTCCACATATACAAAAATTTAACTAATTTACAACAAAAAAATTTAGACATGTGTACCATAACCGAAAGGCGAAGATTCTGAAGTTATTGTCCCGTGCTTGCGCTCCCTCCAACTCCTTGATTTCTAATCGCTGAGACCTCACCGGTACCTCCTAGCCAATGCTAGTGGTACTCTTATTTCCCGTGAGCCCCCTGAGCCGCAAAGGGGCCAAGCACACAAACAAAGAATAAGATAGCTCTCAGCTTGCCTCGCAAGGTCGAGCTACCACTCTCCATCTGAGCTGGGTATCCCAACTCCCACAAGAAAAATTAGTCAATCAAAATCCGATAGCATAACCTTACGCTTGCCAAAAAGTGATCCATTCCTCTTCTCTGCCATTTCTTTTATATATTTCTTCTTAGTGGACTTTCCATTTGCACATTAATATAATTTTATTAACAATTAATTAGAAAATATTCTCCCCCATACACTTGTCACCCAATCCCTTAGTTGCACCATAATTTCATTTAATTAATTAAATTAAGTTGCCAATTTCTCTCACTCACCTAAAAGAATTCCTAAAAATGCTCATTCTTGTCCCTTTATTCCCTCAATTTCCTTTAATGACTGACAACATTCTTAAATCTTATTTGAGTTCATTTTAGGAATTTTTTTTGGACTAGATTCCTTTATATGTTCCACCTCCCTTTTGCATTTAAATTCCTCTTTTTTCTAAGTTCGAATTTAACAAGTTTTTCACATGGACAACAATAAAATGTTTAGATAATTTAATCCTCCTTTAAATTATAAATTTAATTTTCCCCCTTTTATTTTCTTCATCACCCCCTTTATTAATTGTTTAATTAATTTTTAGTCCTCATGTCCAACTTAGACCTAGGCTTTAGATTCAACTAGGTTTATAAATTTTTTTAGGGAGAAATTAAAATTAATAAGCTTTACTCATACATAATTAATTTAAGGATGACCATGTCAAGGTAAGATATTTTTTTCTAGGCACCTAGGTTCATTGACTCACCTATTTTTGAACATCACGACATTCCCTTCAAGACGCACTACGTGCTCCAAGGGTGCCACTTGCCTTTATTCATGTTTCAATTATGTGAAGTTCCCTTCAAGATGCACTACATGCTCCAAGGGTGCCACTCGACTTTATTCATTTTTCAATTATGTGACATGCCCTTAAAGACGTACTACATGCTCCAAGGGTGCCACTCGCCTTTTGACTGATTTTGGTAGACATCAAGCCCTTGGAGTCAATACTCCATTAGGTGACCTTGTGGGAGACTAAGGGTCTCTAAGGAATAAGGACCCTACCTTATTGCATGCCCCTTAGAATATTCGTGAGCGATTGTCTCAGTCTACCCTCATGACATCGTGGATATATCAAACTAGGTAATCGTTAATCTACAGTTCGAGCCACAGAGGGAGTGTTATTAGATTGTGGTAGGGATACTGCCACACCTCTCCCTCAATATCTATGGTTGTCGTGCATGACCCATTTACTCCAAATGTGAGTCTGATTAGAAAGCAATTGTCATCCTGCATCCATCAATGAAACATATCAACGATCCATAGTCAACATCATAATATACCAGCCATATGTCACATATGCAATAACAAAAATACTCAAACCATAAACAATACACTCCCTGATTCGATCCAGATTCCAAGGAGGTCCATCGATGCCATCGACATCCTCAATTAGTCAAGAGTTTTGCACACTCAAGAGAAACCAGTCAATAACACTTGTCTATACATAATCATAATATAACATCATAATCCATAGTCTCATCATCAGAATCCCTAAGAGAAGCAGTCAGTCATATAATGAACTGGATCACTTGCACGCAAGTGTCCTCAAAGAATAAGTCACATCAGGTGCATGCAAGAGAGGGATGTTACATACACCCCCTCTTGTTTTAAACTTCATCCAGAAGTTTCATAGTATACAAGTCATGCATAAATAAGGTATCTGAGAATATCTAAATGTCTAGCTATCAAACAAAATGAAAACTGTTGACACATATCATATGTGTCCTCCCAGGTATCCGAGTGTGGACTATAATTGTACCACTGGACCTTGACACGATTGACATTTTGACGTCGTAGCTATCGAATGCGATGGTCCAGAAAGTGGATTGGCTCTGTCGTGAGTGCACCCTTTCCCAACATTTGCCAAGAACTCAATTCAATCATGTGCGTAGGATCACTGACCTAAATTCGCACACAGATACAAGATAAACATCATGCAACAACTCAAAGAATGAGGCACGACTAGCCATTAGGCCCTTCATAATTATGGTCATGCGATACACATCGACAAAACCATTTTACCGATCTTACACTTCTTCCAACCCTTTGTATTATCGTTTTTACTTGTTCATCCATTTCTTGGATTGCTTATGGTCCTACCAGGACTCCATCCTTGAGTCTATCCCAACTCACAGGCGTCCGACATGGTCACCCATAGAGAAACTCAACGGTGCCATCCTAATGGTACCTTGATGGTTGTTGTTGCATGCAAACTAGGTCAATGGTAAGAACTTTTCCCAACGCTTTTGTTGGTCCAACACACACATACTCAACACAACCTTCAAAAATTTGGTTCTCTCCTTTGGCCAGTCTGTCTATCTCATGGACATGTTGTACTAAAGTTTAGTGGTGTTCCCAAGGCCTCTTGGGAAACTCATTCAAATCATCTTGCAAACACCAATTCCCTTATTAGATATTATTCTTTTGGTACGTCTGGCAGTCTCAATATCTTTCTGATATAAAATCTAGCTATACTTGGCGCCTGATGTGTCGTATGCACAGAGAAAAATGTGTGCAATCTTCATCAGAGTGTAAACTTTCATGAAAATATAGTCATTCCTCCTTGCCGTTAATGACATTCCAACAATAAAGTCCATCAAAATGACCTCCCATTTTGATTTCGGAAAAACGTGTGGTTGTAGTAATCATGCCGGATGTCTACGTTCATCCTTCACTCACTGACATCCTAAACACCTTGCCATGTAGATAACTATGTTTGCCTTCATCCCTACCAGAAGAATGAGGGTTTAAGGTCTTCTCTCATCTTCGTGACTCCAAGATGATCCATGTACACTGCTCTATGAGCTTCGTTCAAGATCAAACTTCTCAAATCATCATTGGGCGGTACGTAAATCTAGTTATTATATTTCATTAATTCATCATTGTCCACAATAAATCCCTCAAATTTTGGTATCAACATGGTGTTTTGTCCGGTAAATTCCTTAATCTCTTGATACCAGTCATCATCGCATTGTAAAGTTAGAATATTTTCACGTAGATTCATCTGAAGAGGTATCACCAAAAATATGCATGGTCTCTGACTCAACGCATCAACCACTCTGTTCACTGTTCCTTTTATGTAGGTAATCTCGAAATCGTACTTGCTAAGTAGCTCCGACTAATGACTTTATCGTGTGTTCAAGTCACTTTGCATAAAAATGTGTTGTAAACCACAATGGTCCCTTTTTAGTTCAAATTTCCATCCAATCAGGTAGTGTCTCCACACTCTTAGGGACTACATGATGGCTAACAACTCCAAATCATGTGTCGCGTAGTTCTCGTGATTTCTTAACTTCCTCGAGATGTAAGAGATCACTCGACCATCTTGCATCAAGACTCTGCCTAAGCCTTCCATGGATGTGTTAGTGCATACAAAGAAGTCCTCGTCCATGGCAGGGACTTTTAGTATAGGCGCTTTCGTAAAAAAATCATTGAGCCTTCAAAATTCTTCCATGCATTTCTCGGTCCACAAAATTCTTGTTCTTCTTCTGCAATTTCATAATTGGATTTGCTATATTCAAAAAATCCTCGATGAACTGTCGATAATATCCAACTAAACCCATGAAGATATGCACTTCTGGGACATTCGTCGGCGCAGACCATTCCATAATAACCTCTACCTTCACTGGATCCACAATGATACCTTCACCGAAGATGACATGCCCTAAATAATGAATCTTCGATTGATAAAATGATCATTTCGACAGTTTCCCAAACAATTTGTTCTCTCATAGACATTGTAGTACCAAGAGCAAATGCTCGTTATGTTCTTCCATCGTCCAAGAATATATCAAAATATTGTCAATGAATACTTGAAAAAAATTGTCCAAGTATTCGCAGAACACCCCATTCATCAAGCTCATGAATACCCCTGGGCGTTTTTCAGTTAAAATGGTAAACTCGTAGTGTCTCAACCACGTCTTGAAAGAAGTCTAAGGAATATCTTCCCCTTAAATTGCAACTGGTGATAATTGGATCTCCGATCAATCTTCGAATACACTGTTGCGCCTTTTATTTGATCAAATACTCGTCTATTCTTGGAAATGGATACTGGTTCTTGATCGTTGCCTTGTTCAATAGACGATACTAAATGCAGAGTCTCCATGACCCCTCCTTCTTCTATATAGAAATAACAAGCGTGCCCCACTATGACACATTTGGATGTAAAAGTCCCAGGTCCAACAACTCTTCAGTTGCATGGTCAACTCTTGTAACTCAAATGTCGACATAAGATAAGGCATTCTAGCTATCAGTTTGGTTCCAGGATTAAATTCAACGGTAAAATCTAGTTCTCTTTCAGGTGAAAACCCTGGAAACTCATCTAGGAACACGTCTGCTAACTCCCATACTACCGAAAAGTCTTCTAATCCTTCTGCCACGCCCTAGTCATTCAATGCCAAGAATGCATATAAATTGGATCCTAACGCATGCTCTTCTGTAGCTGTAGGGAAGAATGAACCTCAGGGATACTCCCTGGTTGCTTCCTACAATCACTCATCTCCATCCCTCATCATCGACCAAAATTAGTCGTTTCATCTTACAGTTGAGTATCGCCTCATGTGATTTCCAACTAGTCCATACTAACCACAACAGAAAGATCTTACACTATTTCTCAAGTTAAAGTGACAATTCATACCCCTTCCTACAACCATCTGGTTGGCACCCGAAGCCTATCGTTGAATCTAAGCTTGTTCTGTTGAATTCCTTTACCTGAATCCCTTCAATGCGATACTAGGAATAGAGCTCTCTGTAGCACTGGGATCTAAAAAATACTAAACTTTTGCTTGGCGATGGTACCTAATGCCTTGAGCACAGTGGACTGGTGCTCGACCTGGCGGTTATTCACCACGGTCATGAATCCTATGGGCCTTGCCAATATCCCCAATGGTAGTGTGTCCTGTTGACCTGACTGTTCTGGCCTTTTCAACCAGACAATATTTCTGGTAAGGTGTCATCTCCACATGTCTAGCCCCCATATCCGGTTCTATACTCCTAGTCCCCGAAGTAGAAGTTTTTGGTCTACCATCCTAAGATCCTGGTCTGTTCTGCTAACAAGCCTAACTGCAAGTGTTGGCGGATGTCCCCTGTAGGGGGTTCTTTACTGAGGAACCCCTCGCCGTGGTGCCTTAAACAAGGGTTTTATAGACGTATCTTGATACCAAGATGTCTTTCCTGGTTGGCGTCTGATGCTGCTGCGCACCATATGTTGTCATTCCAGACGGTCTTCCAGGATTCTTTCCCTAACTCTCGAAGTCAATTCCTCTTCAGCTAAGAAGCCTACTCGACTGCATCATGCAACGTCCGAGGCATTTATACCCTTGCCTTCACACAAAGTTGGAGTTAAGGCCACACACAAACTTGCTAACCTCTAGCTTCTCCATGTTCAAATCGGGGGCATACCAGAGTATCTTCATAAATATGATCTCATAATCTGGCACCGTACGACCACCTTGTCGTAAGGCGCCGAATTCATCGAGCTAGCGCTCAATGAATTCCTTTGAGAATTACTTCTCCCAGAATGGTTCATCAAAACATTCCAATAACATGGCTCTGACAACCATGTTTAGCTAAGGTAGGAGCATATTCCATCTTAGAAGAGCTCTCCCCTTTAGCTGAATACTGCCATGCGGAACTTCGTGCTAGAGGTCGTAACCGCGAAGCACATTGCCTTGTTCTCCAACCATGCCTCGATGACTAAGCCATCTTCTAGAGTTCTATGTGAATGTTGTTGGTATTGGCTGGGGCATGCTGTGGACCCTCAGGGGTATAGGCGCCCTGGCCTTAACTCAGTACATATGGTTAGTCAAGGCCTCTGACATTTCCCTGGAAGGACCTTGTCAGACCATCCACATCCCTTACAACAATCTTCTCCTGTCCAATGACTTGTTATTCTCCTTGTTGGTTAGACCCCTCAGGCATGGACGCTATTGGAGGCATCACACCTCTCCCCTAGCACCACGTCGTCTACCTCCATGATGTCCTCTAACCATGATTACCACATGGGCAGGTTAATATTTTAATTAGCACTAAGTATTGATCAAGGGATTAATTCAGTGGAAGGCGTGGCTATCCATAACCACAGGGTTGAGCCCGCTCTGATACAATATGTAACAACCCTCCGTTACGACAACCAATTTTTTTTTTGTTGCATTAGAAAATATACATTCCAATTAGTAATGACAACATTGGCACATCATCCGACACATTAATGAACAATATTAACACAATAATCATCAGCCCATAACCAATGCATTCTTTTAATAATGACGCAACATAACATAAACCATAAATCGCTCAATTCGTCTCATAAGGAAAATAATCAGTTAACATCAAGATAATTCATCATAGTGTCGGGTCTAATCCAATCTACTCAATCCATCCTTCAAGAATTGATTAAGTGAAATTTGTATGAAGCAGTGCTATATAAAAATTTAGAATCATAAGTGTAATTACAATCAACGGGTCTAAGCTAAACTCATGTCTAAGGGATCCACAACAAGATCAATCATCACCCATCACGTAAGGACATCATGTTACTTTACATATCCAACTAAGCATTAAAGGGAGATAAACTATGCTTAAACAATACAATAATTTAACATGCTACCCTTCATCATGTACCCATTTTATAAAACTAAGAAAAATCAACGAGGGAAATAAATAAAAAATTGACAACTTACATATCCATTAAAGAAATTTGAAGGAAGACCTTAACTTATTCTTCCATAAATAAGAGTGCATTTACTTTTATCAAATTCATTAAAGGAGTTAAAAATGACCAATCTACTGTAACAATTAATAGATAATTAGATGTTAAGCTACATTCCGAGTTAAGAATCCAAAGGAAGAGTTATGGAATTTATTCCAACCCCTGAACCTGTGCAAAAATGAATTATCTTTCAAACTGAACCTTAGTTCGGTTGTCAATCCAAACCTTAATCCAATCCTCAATCCAGACCTTCATCTAGTCCTCCATTCGGACCTTCATCTGGTCCCTATTACAGAGCAATTTAGGATAACGAAAATTTTTGAAATCAACAAGAAATCGGTGTGCGTATGAGTTGTAGCTAAAAATGAAGAGGTTAAAGGTAAGGGAAAATCAATCCAGGTGTTCGAGGCTAAAAACAAGACCTCAAGGAGTTCCAATGAAGTGACTCTGATGAACATACAAAGATATTCCTCTAGAATTTAAAATGGTTTTAAAACGTTCCAACAAGCATAAAAGGGAATTCTCGAGGTGTAGTACATACATATTTTTCTAGTAATTCCTCCAGATTGAACGTTACTTAGAAAAAAGAAAAACGGATGGATACTTGACCGAACTCGAATACTCAACGATTATGGGATTCCAACACAGAGGTTTGATAGTCACCAAACAAAAATAAAGTTTCCAATGCGGAAGGTAATTGCTGGATAAAAAATGCCAAATGAGTACGGAAGGGTCACTATCCAGTTTTCAAAGAAACACCAAGGTAAACCCTGGAGGATTAAACCCAAACATAGATTTATTCATGAATCTTAGAAAATTCCGAAGAATAAAGCTAGGTGAATGTAATTTCCAGCTCATAAATAAACAAGGGAATATAATTGCCAGGAAGGAAATGAATACAGGGTGAAATTAAAATTCACATCAAGTTGTGAGTTCAATATTGCATCATGAGTGGATTCCAGTTAATAAATAAACACAAATCTCCCTAACAATAGAACGAATATAAAAATCAAGTTCTCGAAAAAATTATGAAACAAATTTAGATTTCCTTAATATAGATAAATATCTTCAGAACTATACAGAGCATAGGAAACAGATACATAAATCAACTTTTTAATACTCAAAAGAGAAAGGGTTCGCAAGGGTCTGTTAAGAACCAAATATCAATATAGCATAGAAAAGCCTTAGAAAAAGTACTC
>SNQJ01S0014245.1:78810-90000 GCA_010110895.2 Picea sitchensis
ATTTCAAGCTCATTAAAAAATGAAACCAGAGTTGAGCATGATTTTATGATTTCAAGCTCGTTAAAAAATGAAACCAGTTATGAGCATGCTTTTCTGATTTCAAGCTCGTTAAAAAATGAAACCAGCTTTGAGCATGATTTTCTAATTTCAAGATCATTAAAAAATGAAACCAGTTACGTGGATAGTTTTTGCGTCTCTGTGGCAACCTCGTTAAAAAATGAAACAAATGTTAAGAGAGTAGTTTCCGTTTCTGTGTTAATCTCGTTAAAAAATGAAACAGAGGTCTAGGAATTGAACCTGGATTCTCGAGCATAGTTCTTGTTCCTGTGTCAAGCTCGTTAAAAAATGAAACAGATTGTTCCCCCTCTCTGTTTGAGTCAAGTCCTTCGTCTAGTATTTGAAGCTTCATTTAATTCTCCTTTGAAGTTGGATGAAATGAAGATTGGGGGGAATTTGCTTCCAGCCTTTGGACTTCATGTTGAAGTTGAGCTGCTAGTTTCTTAAGCTGGGGGCTACGTACCAACCATCCCTGGATAATACATTGGGAAGTTCAAGCATAGTTTTCTATGGTTCAAGCTTGTGTAAAAATGAAGCCACCTACCTCAAGCATAGTTTCCTCTGGTTCGAGCTTGTGTAAAAATGAAAACAGGTCCAAACATAGTTTTGTTTAGGTTTAATCTTGCGTAAAAATGAAACCACCTACCTCAAGCATAGTTTCCTCTGGTTCGAGCTTGTGTAAAAATGAAACCATGTCCAAGCATAGTTTTCTATGGTTCAAGATTGTGTAAAAATGAAACCACTTACCTCAAGCATAGTTTCCTCTGGTTAAAGCTTGTGTAAAAATGAAACCAGGTCGAAGCATAGTTTTGTTTAGTTTTAAGCTTGTGAAAAAATAAAATCTACCCCAAGTATAGTTTTGTTTTGTTTTAAATCTTCCATAAAAATGAAAACAATCCCGAGCTTAGTTTTTGTTCCTTCTCATGCTCATAAATACATGAGAATAAGTTACCGAGCTTAGTATTTGTTCTCTCTCATGCTTGTAAATACCTAAGAATGTAACTGAGTAAACTTTTATCACTTTTTCGGACTCGTAAAGGTTATACGAAAAAGGAACCCCTTGGAGTTCCCTTTAAGATCTCTTTAGATTCTCTAAACATGAAAAGATTGTCGAGCAACCTTGTTCTTTCCACGCTCGTTAAAGTATTTGACGAAAATGTCTGTTGATCGATAATTTATCTCTTTTTTGGTCTCATCAGACTACTTTATGAAAAAGGAACTGAGAGAGTTCTCTTTAAGTGTTTTTCAGACTCTCTAAACGTGAAAAACCCCCGAGTTTTCTTTCTTTAGACTTGTAAAAAAAACATCGAAAGACCCATATGGGACCGAACCAATCCTTCCTAGGGTTACTTAAACATGCTCCGAGGGACCCATCCGAAGGATGAGCTTACATTACAGGCATATGTTATCCTCCTCAAGCTTGCGTAAAAATAAAGAGGTACTCGCTAGAAATGGTGGGGGGGGGGAATTGGGAAAGAAATGTATCTAAACCTGTATTCTATGGAAGAGTCACTTTTGAACATGATACCCTTTCACTTGCTTTGTGTCTAGATTGGAATATCCACTTGTCTCTTGATCATACCCCTTTCTAAGATTACAAATTGGTTTGTGATCCCTGTTGTTGAGTCATTATTTCCAAGACAATTGTCGTGTCATCAATATGTTCAAAAATAAGTTCAACCTTGAAATTCTTCTATTGCGTTAACCATTTTCTACAGTCCTTAATCCTTATATTGCGTCGTCCATCCCTGAGTCAGTCATGAATCCCTTATTACTCTTATCTACCTCAAATATTTTTACCCGTTTCATGTCATTAATGGAGGATACATTAAGGCCTTCCTGTGACGAGTCTTTTCCTGTCGAATTCAACTCATTATCCAATAATTAGACTTAGAAACTAATTGGTACCTTGGAACTTGCATGCCTTAGTGGCAGGTTTCCTCTCTTTCAATAATGGGTTTTCATTATTGACCCCTGATCGGGAGATTCTGCCGAGTGTTCGACTTCAACTCATTAATTCACATTCATTGGATTGTACTAGAGTACCTTGGGAGTCATTGAAATTAATGGTGATTTCCCTCGCACTTGTTAATGATATTCATTAATGACCAGTAATCAAGTCGTTTCTACCATGTTCGACTTCAGCACATGCATTTACATGGTTAGATTCTTACTATAGAATGGTGGAGATGAAGACCCTGGATCTTTTATGATAGATTCAGGTTGCTTTGGAGTATATTCATATTGTACTATTGCATAGATCCACATTTTATGTCTCGTGGCCATGTTCAAATTTGAGTCTTTAACACATAGATCCACAATGTATGTTTGGTGGTTTTGTTTGGATTTGAGTCATAATGGCATGGATCCACAGTGTATGTTTGGTGGCCATGACCTGTATCACTTGACATGGATCTTCGCATGTCGACATTTATGCTTTGATTCATTTGTATTATGAGTATGGGAGTTCCTACCTCAGTGATGATATATTATTGTACTATATTTCCTTCTTTGTTGACAGGTTTTGGACCGACGTGTTCCTTGTTCCCTACACACACTCGACAAAGTATTTCAGCTATCACTCTGTTCTAACTTCATAATTTGGGAGGCTCTTTTTTACACATTATTTTCATCATCCCTATGAATGTTAATGATGTAAACCTATATGTTGCCTTCATAGGGTTCAATGGCCTGAATTCCTGAAGAAAGAAGGGAGAAGAACTTTTACTAAGAGAAGAAGTTGTATTTTCCTTTGTAAAAAACCCTATTAAGGAAGATTTCTGTAGGTTGCACTATACACAGGGTGCAAAAATTTATGATTTCCACACCTTTCTCTATAGCTAGGTTGCGTAGTTTCCACAGGTTGCTCTATAGCTAGGGTGTGTAAATTCCTGTACGTGGGAAAAACAAGAGTCTTCTCGATGCTTCTAGAAGGAGAAGCTTCTATGGTGAGGTGGCCTCCGAACGGTTTGGATCTTACTCACTTTCATGATTTAGTGGGATGATCCTAACCTCCTCACCTTATCCTCTTCAACTTATAAAAGGAGATGAGCTCTCATGGATAAAGTTAGATTGGCTTGTTATTGAGTTTTGTAGCTTGGTGTTTTTGGAGCTAGTATGTTGGCTTTGAGCTTTGCTTTGTCAAGATAGATTGTGAGCAGCTATCAGATCTACAATCTCATAATCCTTGGAGAAAGAAGTGTGTGGGAAGTAAGGAACTGTTGGAAGGAACCTGACAACATCAAGGCATCTGGTTGTATCTTTCTTCCACTTTATATAATATAGTGGCATGTTTCTTTCTCATAAAATCATTCTCATTTTGTTACATGACTCCTTGATCACATGTATAATCTTTCATTGAGTATACTATTGTTTCTTTCACTTTGGTTGGTTTGTGTCATTGCAGATCCAATATCACAAGAGCACTAGAGCGGAGAGAGGACAACAAAGATATAAGGAAGCGATATTCAAAGGTATGGAATTCATCTCTTGTTTGATAGTAAATTTGATGATTAGAGCTTGGGGAAAGTGCCATGTCCTGTCTTGTTTTGTTCTAGTTTCATAGTGAAGCTAGGGGGATTGTTTTGTGTCCGTACTTAACAATTATCCCGATAATAATGACCCATTTACTCCAAATGTGAGTCTGATTAGCAAGAAATTGTCAGCCTGCATCCATCAACGAAAAATATAAGTGATCCATAGTCAACATCATAATATACCAACCATATGTCACATATGCAATAAAAAAAATACTCAAACCATAAACAATCCACTCCCTGACTTGATCTGGAGTCCAAGGAGGTCCATCGATGCCATCGACATCCTCAATCAGTCAAGAGCCCTATACACTCAGGAGAAACCAGTCAATAGCACATATCTATACATAATCATAATATAACATCATAATCCACAGTCTCATCATCAGAATCCATAAGCAAAAGAATCAGTCATATAATGAACCAGATCACTTGCACGCACGTGTCCTCAAAGAATAAGTCACATCAGGTGCGTGCAAGAGCGGGATGTTACAACAATAAAATGATGATTTTAGATTTCCAATAGTGCCCATATTTGGTTTTAAATAAGATTTCGTTATGTTGATGTTGTATCCTGATCTTTTCTTTTATGTATATGTGTTTTTCTATGTTCATAATGTGTTACCGTTTGAATTTTATTCCTGATTCCACTTGAACCTCATTGCAATTTTTCATTATAGAAAGTTTTTTGATTTCATACAGGGTTAAATCAAATATTATCTTTCTATTTAGGTCTGTTGATGACATTGGATAATTTCATACTTCTAGTATATATTACTCGATGTGATTATGATGTTATCTATTGTATCAATCTGTAATTCTTTCTATTATTTGATTTATTTTCTTGTGATTATTTTTCTAATGGGAGATTGCTTCTTACTAATGAATTGATTTAACATAATTTAATTCTTGATATGAACTAAATAATAGTCGTGTTTTGAATGCTAAATTATCCTATTTATTATCTCATCGATACTATTGGATGTTCTAAATGATTGAGATTAAGATTTTAAACTTTAACTATTTTCTTTATACTTTACAAGGGATACCCTCTCTAGCTCCATAAGAGACTAAAGTGGGAAGATGATTTAAAAGGCCTTGTTGGGTTCCTTGGCATTAATGTTATTTATAAGAACAACCTAAGGGACACCATCTTTTGGCACAGTTGTCGGGATGAAATCTATACTATTTTAATTGATCTCTATATTTGTTCTTGGAGTTTTGAATAAGCATACATATGATTCTCCCTAATCATATACAACCACATGTTCTATTCAGTTTTGACGATCAAAGGAGTGTCTTAAATCAATTATATAAATTATCTTTACAAATTGCAAGAAATCAAGCAAAATTGGAACACTATTGGCATGTGCTTGCTCAAGAAGATATCCAGGCTTGGCCAAATCCACATGTTCAACAAAATTGAGAATGGCGACTCCTGTAAGTACTTTAAAATTTTTCTCATTTCTAGATGAATAAGATTATAGAGTAAATATTTATTGTTCTAGTCTCAATTTCTTTCTCAGAAATGACAAGTATTGTTAAATGGTGAATGAAGTACCATTTTGTGTTTGATTTTCTTGAAAATTTATCTTTTAAAAACATTTTCACCTTATTAAGTAAACCTGGAAGAAAATTCAAGAAATACTTTTTCTCACCAAAGATGTAACGACTCAGTCGATACGACAACAAGCGAAGTAAATATATATATATATATATATATATATATATATATATATATATATATATATATATATATATAAATTCTTTCTTTTTATTTCTTAAATACTACAGGGGTAGTATCATTGATACAAACAACACAACTCGACGACGGAATGAAATGTCATTGATACAACAACACAACTCGACGACATCACAAAAAGTAATTAATGCAACATATAAACACACGACATAGCATGTTAGCACACCGTGACACTTGATGCAATTTACAAACATTTACTCAGGTAAGGAATAAAAATGACTATCATACAATGAACTGAATTAACTGAGCATTAACAATCTAATTCTAAACTAGACCAACATCATCAATAACTATCGAAGCATCAGAACACAATTTAAATCAATCCTTATCTACAAGGCGCTAGAGATCCAAACAAAAACAAACACAATCATGATAAATCATTGCACAAGAGGGTCTGTAACTCAATTCAACATGTATCACAACATTCATGCATAAAATAAACAACCGACACCCAAACATTCCAGTGACCCTTCAACGCCTGCCAGCCTGGAAGTCCAAACTTAAACCATACTTCCTTCAAAATATTACAAGGTCACGCGCGAGAGTGATAAATGAAATATAACTATTATTTAACAACCCCAAAAATTAAATAACTCACTAATAATTAAAACTATCCTTCACCATAAATTTTATGTGCGCTAGCATTCAAATCACCTAAGTAGTCGGTAACCATGCCATTTTTATAGTAAATATATTTGACTAAATAAAAAAAAAAACTATAACTGTCAAGCATATTCCTAACTCTACCTTCTTAAGGATTATTGATAAATATATCCTTTCATCTTCATATCCTTACAATACTTTACCTACTTACATCTTCCTCAAAAGGGGCTTTAAATCATTACACCTCATGCATCATTACAAATTCATGCATCATGATAACTTTATGTTGTTAATATTATATAAACTTATTCACAAGTTGTCCTAAAAATGATCCAAACCATTATCTAGGCATCGCCCAACTAAAGGTTGCACAATTAAAAACATTTTTTTATTGGAATTGGAAGTTTAGAACACGGTTATTATAACATAATTAGTCAGACTTGCATTACCTTTTAAACATGGTTTGAAAAGGGGCAAGGTGAATGCATTGTTTACCATAATCTTGAATTTTCCATTATAATCAAAACAACCAATCGTATAAAGAACCGGATCACTTGCATGCAAGTGTCCTCAAAGAATAAGTTCGCTCAGTGCGTGCAAGAGCGGGATGTTACATACACCCCCTCTTGTTTTAAACTTCATCCTGAAGTTTCAAAGTATGTAAGTGACAAAATAAAGTGTATCACAGTATCATATGTCTAGCTATCAAACAAAAATTGAAACTGCTGACTCATATCATATGAGTCCTCCCAGGTCATCGAGTGTGGACTATAGTTGTCCCATTGGACCTTGACCTGATCTAATGTTCGATGTCGTAGATGTTGAATGTGATGGTCCAGGATACGGATTGGCTCCGCCATGAGCGCACCCTCGTCCGATACCTGCAAGGAACTCATGTCAATAACATGTGTAGGATCACTAACATAATGTCTCAAAACATATACGTGAAAAACATCATGCATACACCTCAAAAAATCAGGCAAGGCTAATTGATAGGCCATGGGAACCTTGTTTTCCACAATCTCGAAGGGTCCCATGAACCTAGGAGAGAGTTTAACAACATTTCCAAACTTGATCGAACTCTTATGCGGTTTCACCCACAAGAAGACTCGATCACCAACTTCATAACTATGGTTGACACGATGCGCATCGACATAACTCTTCTGTTGATCATGCACTTCCTTGATCCTTTTCCTTATTGTTTTCATTTGATATTCCATTTCTTGGATTGATTTTGGTCCCACCAGGACCCTATCCTCAATTCAATCCCAACTCAAAGGCGTCTGACACGGTCGCCCGTAAAGAAACTTGTAAGGTGCCATCTTAATGGTTCTTTGATAACTGTTGTTATATGAAAATTATACCAGTGGCAATAATTCTTCCCAACTCTTCTATTGGTCCATCACTTACATATGCAACACATCCTCCAATATTTGGTTTGTTCTTTCAGTCTGTCTATCTGTATCCAGGTGATATGTAGTACTAAAGTTAAGCTGGGTTCCCAATGCCTCTTGGAAACTACTCCAAAATAGTCCTGTAAACACCAATCCTCTATCGGATATAATCCTCTTAGGAATGCCATGCAACCTCACAATCTCATTGATGAAAACTCTAGCTATTTCAGGTGTCGGATACGTCGTACGCATAGGGATAAAATGTGCACTCTTCGTCAAAGTGTCGACTACTACAAAAATCAAGTCGTGTCTCCTCACCGTCAGTGGAAATCCAACAATGAAATCCATCAAAATGACCTCCCATTTCGACTATGGAATAGTGTGTGGCTGTAGTAATCCTACCGGATGTCTATGTTTAGCCTTCACCTGCTGCCACTCTAGACATATTTCCACGTAGTTGTCTATGTCTTCCTTCTCCCTTCCAGAAGAATAAGGGTTTAAGGTCTTCCCTCATCTTCATGACTCTAGGATGAGCCATGTACAATGATCTATGAGCCTCGTTTAGGATCAAAATCCTCAACTCGTCATTGGGAGGTACGTAAATTTGACTTTTAAATCTCAATAATCCGTCGTTGTCCACAGTAAATCCCTTAAATTTTGGTACCATCATTGTGTTTTGTCTGATAAAATCCTTGACCTCTTTGTATCAGTCATCGTCGCGCTGTAAAGTTAGAATATTTTCATGTAGATTCGTCTGAAGAGGCATCACCGAAAATATGCATGGCCTCTGACTTAACACATCAACCACTCTGTTCACTTTTCCTTTTATGTAAGTAATCTTGAAATCGTACTCGCTAAGAAATTACAACCAACACTGTTGTTGCACGTTCAAGTCTCTTTGAGTAAAGATGTGTTGTAGACCACAGTGGTTCATTTTTAGTTCAAATTTTCATCCGATAAGGTAGTGTCTCCAAACTCTCAAGGCATAAACAATGTATAACAACTCCAAATCATGTGTTGCATAGTTCTCCTGATTCCTTCTCAACTTTCTCGAGATGTAAGTGATCACTCGACCTTATTGCATCAAGAATCTGCCTAAGCCTTCCTTGGATGCGTTAATTCATACCAAGAAGTCCACGTCCATGTTAGGGACCTTTAGTATCGGTGTTGTCAAAAACTCCTTGAGCCTCCGAAATCCCTCCACGCATTTCTTGGTCCAAACAAAATTCTTATTCTTCTACAATTCCGTGATCGGATTTGCTATCTTCTAAAAACCCTCGACGAACTGTTGATAGTATCCTGCTAAACCCATGAAGCTACACACTTCGGGGAAATTTGTCGACGCATGCCATTCCATAATAGCCTCGACCTTTGTTGGATCCACAACGATACCTTCGTCGGAGATGACATGCCCAAAAAATTAAATAACTCACTAATAATTAAAACTCTCCTTCACCATAAATTTTATGTGCGCTAGCATTCAAATCACCTAAGTAGTCGTAAGCCATGCCATTTTTATAGTAAAGATTTGACTAAGAAAAAAAAATAATAACTATCAAGCATCTTCCTAACTCTACGTTCTTAAGGATTATTGATAAATATATCCTTGCATCTTCATATCCTTACAATACTTTACGTACTTACATCTTCCTCAAAAGGGGTTTTACATCATTACTCCTCATGCATCATTAAAAATTCATGTATCATGATAACTTTATGTTGTTAAGATTATACAAACTTATTCACAAGTTGTCCTAAAAATTATCCAAACCATTATCTAGGAATCACCCAACTAAATGTTGCACAATTAAAAACATTATTTATTGGAACTAGAAGTTTAGAATACGGTTATTATAACATAATTAGTCAGACTTGCATTACCTTTTAAACATGGTTTAAAAAGGGGCAAGGCGAATGCACTGTTTACCATAATATTGAATTTTCCGTTCTAATCAAAACAACCAATCGTATAAAGAACCAGATCACTTGCATGCAAGTGTCATCAAAGAATAAGTCCGCTTAGTGCGCACGAGAGTAGGATGTTACAAAATAACCCCACACACTACTCCACTTACTTATCCTAGGAAACTTATTTCTCAGGTGAATATACGTTGTAAAGTAGGGAATTCTTCAATTGGTTTCCCTGAGATCGAAAATATTGATGTTCCAAAGTTTCAACACATTGATTATCAGTTTGAATATAAAACCCCACCAAATAAAAGTTTTGATTCTCCTCTATTAGATAATATCCCTTTGGTGGAAATTTCCAATACATTTTTTACTTGAAATCCGTTTGGAAACGTTTCATCTATTGTAAGTCTTATTCCTTTAAGGTAGAATCCTAAAGTTGAGAAGAAATCACCTAAAAATACAAAGGAATTCATGCCTCCATGAGTGAAACAATGGGTAAATGCCCACTATTGACCCATAGTACTTCCTCAACATCTCCATGATTTACCTGATAAATATCTTAAAGAGTTACCTAAATATAAAGGTAAATCTAATGTAAGTGTTGAAGATAATATAACTACCTTTCAAGACTGTACTGACAACCTCAGAGTATCTGAGGAAGATGTTTATCCCAGACTATTTGTACAAATCCTTGAAGGTGATGTACGACAATCGTTTCGTAATCTACCCGCAAATAGTATCACAGAGTGGGAAGAGTTGGAAACAACTTTCCTTAATCAATGGGGTGAGAAAAGACACCACCATATTACTTAACTAAGTTTTCTTCCTTTAAAATAAAGAATGATGAATCTGTATCATATTTTACTAAGACATTTAATAAAATTTACAATAAGGTTGCTGAGGATTTCTGTGGGTTGGGGGAATAACAGAGAACATAAATATGTTTTCTCTATATGAGGGTTGGGGTGGGGGAATAATAGAGAAAACATCACTATATGAGGGTGGGAATGGGGGGAATAATATAAAAAACATATAGTTATGTTTTCTCTATTATTCCCTCCACCCCCACCCTCAGATAGTGAAAACATATTTCTGTTTTCTCTACTATTCCCTCCACCCCCGGGTTCACCCCACCCTAGAGAAAACATATTTTTTTCTCTCTATTATTTCCTCTATGTGAGGGAATAATAGAGAAAACATAAATTATGAGGGTGGGGGTGGAGGGAATAATAGAGAAAACATAAATTTGGGGGTAGGGGGAATAATAGAGAAAACATAAATTATCAGGGTGGGGATGGGGGGAATAATAGAGAAAACATATATATATATTCTCTATTTTTTCTCCCATCCCCACCCTCATAGAGAGTATATATGTGTGTGTGTGTGTGTGTGTGTGTGTGTGTGTGTGTGTGTTTTATATTATTCCCCCCACTCCCACCACAGGAGAAATAATAGAGAAAACATATAGGGTGGGGCTGGGGGGGATAATAGAGAGTATATATATATATATATATTATTTATTATTCCCCTCACCCCCACCATGGGGGGAATAATAGAGAAAAAATATATATTATTTCTCTATTATTTCCCCCACCGCCACTCTCATAGAGAAAACATATATATGTTTTCTCTATTATTCCATCCACCCCCACCCTCACCCTCATAGAAAACATATATATGAGGGTGAAGGTGGGGGGNATAATAGAGAAAACATAAATTATGAGGGTGGGGGTGGAGGGAATAATAGAGAAAACATAAATTTGGGGGTAGGGGGAATAATAGAGAAAACATAAATTATCAGGGTGGGGATGGGGGGAATAATAGAGAAAACATATATATATTTTCTCTATTTTTTCTCCCATCCCCACCCTCATAGAGAGTATATATATGTGTGTGTGTGTGTGTGTGTGTGTGTGTTTTATATTAT
>SNQJ01S0014245.1:100592-115071 GCA_010110895.2 Picea sitchensis
GGTGAGGGGAATAATAGAGAAAACATATATGCCCTCATATATGAGGGTAGGGGAATAATAGAAACACACACACACACATGATTGTGAGGGTGGGGGAATAATAGAGAAAACATATATATTTTTTCTAGATTATTCCCTCCACCGCACCCTTATGTTTTCTCTATTATTGTGCCCACCGTCACCCTCAAATCTATCTAATTGGTTATATATATATATAAACTCACCAATGTATATTCATTCTAACTTTGAATTTATTATAAATAGAGAGGAATTAAATTTGTTGAAGTGTAAACTTTGCAAAATTTTTCTTAAGTTTATATATATATATATATATATATATATATCAAATGAGATGTAGAAAACACCTTTTAATAATAGAATACAAATATTTTTTGTCCTAGTTTGATAGCTTGGATAGCATGTTTTTTATCCTCCCCACTTAGGTTCAACTTCCTCAAAGTGGACATGTTGGCCCTAGTTACCTATTTCTATGGTTAAAAAAACAATAAGAACTTTTTTCCCAAAATCACTGAAGTTTTGATCATTTGGTGTTATAAAGGTGACTCATGTTTTTCTTATTTTAGAAATATGGATTCTCTTTTTTAGGTTAGTCAAAATAGAGAGATACTTTTGATTTTCAAGATTAGGGTTAACCACCTCCTTATAATATCTTTTTTTCAAAGTGTAGGTTTTCATAGTTCTTCATAATGTTGACTTAATTTCAGAAGTTATAATTTCAGAAATCGCACTTCACATCTTAATTTTCTTTTATTCTCTAATTTTTAATAGTTAACCTAAGTGGGCCTAATGGTTAAGAACATGTGTTTCCTCTTAAAAGATCACAAATTCAAATCCTGAGGGAATATGGATTCCTTAAAAATAGATTATTATTATATTATTAATATAAATATGTTTTACTTCATATGAATAAATATACCTCTGAATTGTTAATCTTAATATAGTGAAATTGCTCAGCTATTTGCCTTGAGGTTTTGGCCAAAATAAGAAGTTTCGTTTTGTTAGGAATCTCTAGCATGTATACCATGAGATAGTTTTTTGAAGCAGCATCAATTTTAATGGAAAAAAAATTGTGAAGGCCATCATGTTGTTTCTCCATGTGTGTTGATGCATTTAAAAGTCTTGAAAGACAAACCATATGTTTGTTCCTGCCGTTGTTGTCTTTTATGTTGGCTGCTTTTGTTTTGTACATTTCCTATGCAATAGGAAGAGCAAATAGATGTTTTTTTAACAATTCTCTTTACCCTGAATGTGCTACTGGTTTTTTCCGAATGGGGTGCCACACAGTCACGCTGTCATCAATGGGTTGCGTCGAAGCTGTTCCTATCCGCCTTGAGAACGACTAACGCCAGCCCTCATTAAACTCAGACATGCCTTCTTCCTTGGCTCACCTTCCACCTTGTCCTGAAGCTATTTCTTTGGGTTTCAAGATCCTCTGGTGCTGACGTTTTGTATTATCATGGTCCTGTCATGCACAAAATTAGTCCTCTCATGCACAAAATTCATGCTTGCTATGTGGCCAGTCAATTGAAAACTCATCATCAATTTACACAAAATTGGTCCTGTCATGCACAAAATTAGTCTTCTCATGCTCCATGTTTGCTATGTTGCCAGTCAATTGAAAATTCATCATCAATTTACATATGTGAGGAGGCTATGGAATGTATATAATATAATAAATGCAGACCAACAATTCACATTGCCCAATTTCAAGTCAACATATTATTTGTTTCAAGTCCAAATCACCATTGTTTGCGTTTTCAAACTTCAATTTAGAGGATTTTGGCTATACATGCTTTGAATTTGCTGCTACACTCAACAAGCTATATCTGTTAAATTCTTTTAGGTTCATGCTTGTCCATTTCCACTTTTATATTCTTTCACCAACCATGCATTTTTAAGCCGTTACCAAGTCAACCGTTAAGAATAATCTTAACACTAATGATTAATCCAAAGCTCATTTATTCAAATTTTACTTTGATGATACACTTGAAATCCCATAGGCAGCTATATCTACAGTGTAGAACAATGTATATACTACAAGATACACTGTATGCAAACTCAACCAACATAGTTGAAGTTGAAGCTATAATGATTACGTTTATTGAGAACTATGATCGATCACGCCTCTCCTATGGCATCTGTTCACGGTCATCCGGACCAACTTTAGCTGTATCTTGCTCCTACCAATCCTTTACAGATTCCAACAGTAGCAAGCTTAGCGACTGCGCGCTTGATTTCTGGAAATAATCGACTTCATGAATCCAGATCATGTAAATAATCCAGTTCATGAATCCAATTTACGTGTTGTGGGTTGTCGTAGAATCCTTCCATTGCTTCATGATCAGCGACTGTGAGACTGTTAACGCGCTGCATATTACTTTGATAAGAACACATGATATCTTCAAACTCATTCATCTCCATGGCCGCTCCCCTGTACAATTCTTCTGCTCCAAAATCTTTTGAATAGTCTGACGGAGAGAAGAGAAGATTCCAGTGGGGAGAAGATAGCCCGTTCATATCCAATAAACTCTCAGCTAAAGTAGCTGTATCTTCCGCTGAATGATCGGAATGTGGGGATTCCTCGTCCACTAAACTGGACATGGTACAAGTAGAGTTTCTAGCTTCTGCTTTGACAACATCTGCCATCCCAAAGGCAATGCGGTCTGAATGATTGTCCGTGATGGAATTGTTCGCAGGTAGATCGCCCCATGACTTGGAAGAATTCGGAGTTTCTTTAGCATTACACAATTTGTAGGCTTCGTCTGAACTAAGATTACTGCAACCATGACCGTTTGAGCCGTTTGGTCTTACTGTTCCAGAGTGTCTCACCGCCGTTGTTATTCTGACGGGAGTTGTTTTGAACACATGATTTTGTAGGGTAAAAGGAGGTTTTGATCTTGTCTTGAGATATTGCGTACTCGAATTGGTTTGAGAGTCATTCATTGACAACAGCTTCTTGCTAAGATGAGTGTTCCAATAGTTCTTTATTTCGTTGCCTGTTCGCCCAGGTAGTCGTCCTGCTATGAGTGACCACCTGTATGCATGCATATATAATTTACGTCACACTTCTAACTTCTAGCCTCAAGTTCAAGTTTTTATTAATATGTCAAACCTATCACATGGTTGGCTAAAAATGTTAAGAAATAAGATTTATTTGGGATATTTGTTCGAAATTCTAAGAAAAATTGTTGGATTGGTAGATTTAAGTGATTATTTTTGTAAAATCCCAATGTTTTGAAAGTTTTTCAGCATGTTGAATCTATTTTTACATTCAGAAATGAATTTTGAAAAACAAAAAATAATGATTCGTGTAAATTTATATGCTCAAATTCAAACAAAAAAGCAATTCGGTAAAACAGCTAACCAAAAACCATGGAGAATTAATGAATTCCGATAAGTGAATAGATGTTCAGTGATTTTCGACATACCGATTGCCCAGAAGGCGATGCAGGCGAATAATAAGCTCGTCCTCATCGGCTGAAATGTTTCCGCGTATAATGTCGGGACGAAGATAGTTCAGCCAACGTAATCTGCAACTCTTTCCAGTTCTTTTAAGACCTGCCGAACGAAATAGCTTTATTTAGTCCCTTGAGACATACATAAGATAGAAGTATGAGGTCTGGAGATTCGAATAATTTAAATTCAGTTCATGAAATGAATCAAATTTTTTTTTTTCAGTACATTTTTGTAGATTTAAGTGGCATTGCAAAATGCTGCAATAGCATTCAATTGCTGATCGAAAAAAACACAAACGAATTTATATATTTTTTAATTACAGCCTGAAAATCTATCATAATTTAGTTTTTAATCATCATGGTTGGTATAGCTATAATTGATTGTTATTAGTGAATGTAAGTTTATCACTGTTATTCAGTAAAACCAGGTCACCTGGAATAACTCTAAGGGGTCATGCTTTCATTCAGGTCAGATATCTTTGGGTTTTGGACTGTTAACTTGTTTCTTTACATCTGAATGAGCAGAAGCAATGATTTCATTCCGGCTCAATACCTTTGAATTTTGGATGGTTAAACTGTTTCTTTACATCTAAGTAAGCCGAAACAATTTTATATCATACTCCAAGGGCATTCTTTCATTCAGGCCAGATACCTTTGGGTTTTGGACAGTTAAGCTATTTAAACAATTTTATATCATACTGCAAAATAAATAAAAAATTAAAAGTTATGAAGTAAAAGTATCATTTAATTCCATTTTTTTCTCTTTCTACTTTTAAATTTCTATCCACCCATCACTTCAGAGGGTTAATAAAAAGACCGATGTCCATGATTTGGAGGTTGCAGAAACTCCTTATCTTATCGAGATCGGAGTGGTGAGATTCATGGCTCTTAAAAATGTTTTCAAATATCATCCAAAAATTACCACATGCATTGTGAAATAAATGAGATTAAGATTGTAAAAGGTCCTTTTTTTTTTATGATTTTTGAATCAATAACATCAAAATTGTAAACAAAGTCTTTTGATTTTTACATAATCTCATAAATTATACTGAATCTCCCATAAATAAATAAAAATATGCTATTCTATTGATAAAATTTACCTGCTTTTTTGGCGAGATTTGTCCATCCACCGCGATCGCCATGGATTCGAATGTATTGGGAGAGAATCATATCCTCCGTTTTGGTCCAGGCCGCGCGGTTGAGCCCTTCTTTTGAGCAGCAAGGAGATCCATCCATATTGAAATACTCTTCGCTCGTAATTTCAACAACTGATGATCTCCTCTGCTGGGAATAGACAGCCACAGCACTGCCTTCATCGCTTCTCTTTGGCAAAGACGTTGAGCATATATAGAAACAATTAGATTCTCCCTGCTAAAAAAAAATTGACACAGTAGATCTCTGGCTGGTAACTACCACGTCAAAGCGTGAATATTCTTTTTGTATTATATGATGTAGACTCGAAAGCTATTAGCTGTCGTGGCCGCGAGTATAGTCTTCCCGGATGTTCTCCATGGCGGAGACCCGCCGAAAGCGATTAGTTTGTCGTGGCCACCACTATTTTTCAAGTGTGCTTCAAAATGCTTGTGGAAGGCATTGCTGATACGGAACCATAATGGGAAGCAAGAAAGTTAAACATAGTAAAACAGCCAGAGCAAATATATTTTCTAGTTTTTCAATACATAAGTCGTCGATAATACCAGACTACCCATAAAAATATCTACAAATATTATATACTAGCCCAACCACTTAACCAGTGGCTCATGAACTCCGATAGGTGATGAGTGCGTTATTTTCAGGCTTGCTATAGTTTATATGTCACAAGTTAATGAATAATCTGTGTTAATTAGGTATTTTAATAATTAATGGAAGCAGAATGGTATGTATGAGGTTATCTATTTTGATCTTTAATTTGTGGATAAGACTAAGAATATTTTTTTATCTTTAAATCTCACAATCACATTGCTTATTTTTAGTTAAAAGACTCATTAATCTGAAAGTTTTCAATAAGAGATGAAGTAAGGAAACAGGTTAAAGTCTCAAGACTTAGAGGCATCTGGTAAGGAGTGAAAGTTTACTTCCTTACTGATCACCACTACTTATTCCAAGGCATCTAGTAAGGAGCCAGAGTCTGACTCTTTAAGGATCACCAACTAGTTATTCCAAGGCATATGGTAAGGAGTGAAAGTCTGCTTCCTTATGGATCACCAATTAGTCATTTCAAATAGAGGTGGATTAGTTTTCCTTAGAATAACAGTGATGAGTCAATCTACATTCATATATAAGAATCAATGATAAATGTCCTCACTGCAAATTGACAATTAAGTTATAATAAATTTTCTTTCAAAAAAAAGAAATTGTGTAGCACATCTAAATGGATCAGATAAAAACTCCCTCTCTATCTATATTTGTTGCTTGGAGAAGTAGCCTTGTTATCTATAAACATGGGCGTTGGATAAACTATTGAGTTATAATAATTTTTCTTTCCAAAAAAAAGAAATTGTGTAGCACATCTAAATGGATCAGTTAAAAACTCCCTCTCTATCTATGTTTGCTGTTTGGAGAAGCAGCCTTGTTATCTATAAACATGGGTGTTGGCTAAATTTTCTGGGTTTTCGGTATTTTAGCTGAAATCCAAAGATGTAAATCTGGACAAAATTACTATTTTTATTGTTGTTTAAATTGAATTTTTGAATGCATAAATGAATTCGGCTTACTGAAAACCTAGAACACTTTCATTATACAAACTTAGACACTCAAAACTGCAGATACAATACATTCTTCACCAAATTTCCGACAAAATCAAACCCCCCAAAAAAGCGACCAAACATATAACGTTATGATTAAGCTGCTTCAAGATCGAACCAAAAAAAGACGACCAAACATATAACGTTATAATTAAGCTACTTCAAGATCGAACCCCAAAAAATAAAAATAAAATTCATGTATGATGGAGTTCATTTCCAAAAATTCATGTTCGAACAGGGTTGAAAAGTAATGAATTTTAGAATGTTTAGGATTCTGGGGCCGCCATACTTTTCCAGCTTGATATTAAATAAGTTTGACAACGGAGTTTCTGTTTTGAAGTACCATGATATTTGATTGCGTGCTGGAGTAGATCGCGGTAAAGCCTGAAGTAGCCACCAATGAGAACAAAATAGCTGCACATTTTCTCCAAAGGTGGGTGGAGAAAAGAAAGATAAGGATTTGAGGCAATCCAGAGCCGGCGCATTTAATACGATAAACACAGGATGTGATGTCAGGTGGAAAAAATTAAATTTACAGTCACGATCCGTTTCGGACTACTTTAACGATGACTGAAACAATATCGCAGGGGAGACAGCGGATGAAAACCAGATCACTCGCTCCAGAAATTCAACGTTTGACAGCGAATGATATCGACATCATTGATTCAAGGACGTCCAGCTGCCATTGCACAACTAACATTCTGTGAGCCGAAAGATCCAAAGCGTTAGGAGAACCATCACAAACCCGCCGTCGTCACGTGTCTTGAAATTTGCTGGGCCATGGAGGAAGCGGATGTGTTTTAATATATGTGAATGATGGTAGATAGTGAGGATGAAATGACCCATTGATGCGATAAAGCTGGTTTCATTTTCATTTTTTGGGGCTTTGTATGAAAATGACTTGAACTCCATTTTTTTGGTTCACATTAACCAGTTATTTTTATTTTGGGATGGTAGAGGAAACGCGAGTACCTTTTTCTCTATGAGGTGCCATTGGCTTATTACCAGCGAACATAACCACAAAATGCCAACCATACAACAATTCTCTATAAGACATAGCAATTCTCTATGAGACATAGCAAAGCAAATTACACAATTTTCCATAGAGCAAAATACACTAACGTTTCCTAAACACTATCGTTTTTGAATTCAACATGTATTTTGGTGATTGGAGCTAGAAAATTCTCGACAAGCAAAATACACTAACGTTTCCTATACACTATCGTTTCTGAATTCAACATGTATTTTGGTGATTGGAGATAGAAAATTCTCCACAGAGCAAAATACACTAACGTTTCTCTACGCATTACCTTAACTTTCCATGCATTTTATCCAGGTGGATAGGTGGCCGTGGCCACCTACATATTCCATCAGCAAATCTTACACCTTTCCAATTGTAGAATGATTTATAAAACTTGAACCTCTAATGCATTTTTCAAGTAGTTCCAATGCATTTTCTGTAAATTTTCTGTAATTGACATGGTGTAGCAATCTATGATTGCGAAATCGCCCAAACACATAGAACTTGGAACAAGTTTTGTAATGTCCCAAGAAATGCCCTAAACAAAGGTCATCTGTGAAAGTTGCATCTTAGGAAGTTGACATTTCAATTACAGTTTGGATCATAAATGTTTTCCTCTTAGGATTTTAGGCTTTAAGTTAAAGGTAGTTTTCAATTGTTGTATTGCACATTTTGCAAATGAGTGTAGTCTACACATCTATTTTCAAAGGCAAGCTACCACCACTTTAACTAGTTTGTATTGGTTTGCATATTGTAGAGTTTTCATTATTTCATACGTTAATAGAGTTTGGGTTTCACTATTTCATTTTGTTCTCAACTTAATTCAGATTAGTGATATCAAAGCAATGTGCTCTTTGTTGTTTTTGGGTGCATGTCTTTCAAGGATGATTTTAGGGGTTAAATTCCGCTCATGCGCTAATTTTTCATGGTTTTTCCAAAAACAAGATTCGCTATTTTAAAAATGATTCGCCCAAATTCTATAGGATAAAATTATTTTACCTTTAAAATCGCCAAAATTTTATAAAAACTATATAAAATCCTTAGAAATTTGAATATTTTTACAAAAATATTGCCAAACATTTGTAGTTGGCATACAAAGGATTAGTAAGATTCTCCAAGGTTTCTACATTTTAAAATAAGTTTTCATCCTTAAAATCATCCCTGATGTCTTTGATGAGATCAAGGTAGAGAATTGGGCCTCATACTAATCGAGCTTGGTGAAGACCTCCTTCATTGGCCCGAGTTGCCTTCCATGGAAAACTGAAGGAAAGACATTGAAGTAGAAAATCCTAACACAATGTTACTAGAAGAAGCCTTCATGCAATATGATAGCTAATTTCTCTTGGATAGTCACTTTGGAGATACAACACCCTTAAAGCATAATTTAACTTTGACATTCCTCCATCCGAAGGAAAGATAGACACAAATGCTTTAGAGAAATGGTTAAGTCTGCTAGAGGGTTATTACTTTGTTCAAAATTATTCCAATAGTGAAAAGATCATCTTAAGTCCCTTCCCCATGTCAAAGATTGGTGGGACTCTTACTAAATGCATAATGTTGAAATTTGGGACAAAGCTCACTGTGGATTTTGTTGATGCCCTTAAGGGGGAATTCTGCTCTACTGGAAACTATGATGTCTAGTGCATGAGATGAACAACTTTGTGTGAGGAGAAATAAAAGGTGGTGTTAGATGATGCATGAGCATCATTAGCAAGCACATGGGGTAGGATAACCGCTCGGAGTTACTGTGAATCTTTTGGCACTGATTGGAAAAACAAAAGAAGATCAAACGCTTGGATGATGATGATCATGAGTGATTTGGGAGTTTGCACTCCTAGCCTTGAATGTAACCGAACTTAGGTAGCAGTTAGGTTTTCATTTCGAGTAGACGAATAGTAGGGGGGGAAACCCTAAGGACCCTCTGAGATAAATAGAGGTTTTGTACGCCCAAATGAGGCTGATGCGAGTTAGTAGGAATTTTATGAGTTTTGAGTTATGGTTTTGATATTAGCTGTAGCGATTTACTTTTGAATGAATATGACAGAGGAAAATTGACTCAAATGCATAACACTATTACTGTTTGTAATTCTCTGTTATTGTGTTTTCATAAATGAAGGAATTTCGTTATGAATGGATGAAACTGTGAATGTTAGTATAAGTTTCAATTGTTTCTCTTATGTTGAGTAAGTGCAAGGTGTGCACACAGAACGCAAGGAGTGTGTGATGAGATCTGTTTCGATTTCGAAGCTCAGAAGAGATAGCACGAAACTTCCCCTTTGCAAGGAGTGCAAAGTGACTGCTGCAAGGCATGCACAGTCATCCATAAGAACTAAGTCTTGTGTATGAATCTTCTGCAAGGAGTGCACAGATTTAGAATTCGGCTAAGTGTCGAAGGGACTCCATAAGAGGTAAAGGAGCGAAAGGTGACATCCCAACTTGTTTTGGGTCGTTGGATCCAGGAAGATCTGGATCGTCGATCTAGCGCCATCGCAATCTCGGATATCAAGAGAATGGAAGTAAGGAGACTCCCAAAGTCGTGAAACATGAAATATCGACTTGATCACAGTCGTTGATCGAAGGAAAAGTATGGACCATTGATCTGGCGCTCGCAAATATCGATAAATCGGAGATCGGGAGAAAAAAGGTGAACCAACCTCCAAAGTCGCCAAACACGAAATCACGAATTGATCGTAGTCGTCGATCGAAGGAAGATCGTGGACCGTAGATCTAATCATATAGGGAGTTCCCGATACGCAAAATCCCGACGCGCTTGAGAGTTGAGCCCCGGGTCATGACCTAAACTTCTATCGAGGTTTCAGAGGTTGGGAGAATCTGGGTGATTCACATGCAAAGACCCGACACACGAAATTGAGAAACGCCTTTTGGGTTAGGCTCGTGGTCACAGTCGGTGGTTGCGTGAGAGAATCTTGTGCCTGGTGCTTGTTCGCACGATGGAGTTTCATGAAAAGGACCTATGGACATTTCTTAAAGATTCCAGCGGGGAATCGAAGAGTTTCTCTCGCTCGAAGATTGAGAAGATCAAGAGACCGGGAGGTCAACAAACCCAATTGAGGTGGGGGTACTACATCAAGTGGTATAAGAGCTGATTTTCATCTATAGATTTTAGGTGAAGGAGATAAAGGAGGTGAAATAACTCAAAGCCACACTCGGTGTGTGAGAGACAGTTGACACAATGCCACCGAGGAGACGAGTGGAAAAACCTTTAGCCAATCGGGTTGTAGAAAGGGAAATGTGATAAATTCGTGCAAGGCTAGAGGTGATGGAGGCAACACAAAGAAGAGCACCTGATTCCAGAGACATCAGCGATGCAGAGAGCAAAGAAGTAGAAGTCGAAGAAGTTGTAGGAGAGAATGTTGTCAAAGAGCGCTTGCTAAGAGAAGTTGTTAGATTGGGAGCTAGATCCAACATAGAGGTCCCAATGTATGAAGACAATTTAGATGTTGAAGAGATGCTGGATTGGGTACGATCCATGGATAAATAATTCAACTATGAAGACGTCGATGAGGAGAAGAGGGTGAGACATGATGTCACCAGACTCAAGGGACAAGCAAAACTGTGGTGGGATGAACTGCAGGCTGAGAGGAGAAGCAAGGGAAAATAAAAGATAAAGAATTGAGACATAATGGTAGCGAAGCTGAAGGCTAAATTCATGCCCAAATATTACCAGATCAATTTGTTCAAGAAATTGTAGAAACTGAGACAGAAGGGTATGACAGTTAAAGAGTACATAAAGGAGATTTACAAGATAAACATCAGAACTGAACAAAGAGAGAAAGATGAAGAAAACATTGCCACGTATATAAATGGCCCGAGGTATGAAATCCAGGATGAGATCAACATAATGTCAATAAGGACTTTGGAGGATTCTTATTAGTTCACACTCAAGGAAGAGGAGAATTTTGCCAGAAAACAAAGCCAGTGAGGTAGAGGTAGAAGCCCAGTCCTGAACAAAGGCAAGGGAGTTGCCCATGAAAAGGAAAAAAAATCCAAAGATGAGACTGAGAAACCACATAGTCACTCGGAAAGAGGAGGAAGTTCCCAAGGAAGACAATATGGTGGAAGAAGTTCTTCCAGAGGAAGAGGAAGAGGTAGAGGAGGAGAAGTGAGATGTTACACCTATGGAAAGGTAGGACATAAGTCTTGGGAATGCCCCGAGAGAAAGAAATAAGGAGAAGGTGAAGCTCACATTTCAAAAGCACAGAGAAGAAATGTTGAAGCAGAAGGAGAAGAGGATGGAACATCTCTAATATTGAGAAAAGTTCTCTTAAAACCAGAGGCAAAAGTTGAAAAACTGGTGTAGAGGAATAGTCTCTTCAGGACAACTTGTAAGACTAAGGACAGAGTCTGCAAGGTGATAATTGACAGTCAGAGTACTGACAACTTAGTATCCACAGAGATGGTGGAGAAATTGGAGTTGGAGACAATTGCACATCTGAATCCATACAAAGTCTCGTGGTTGTAGAAAGGACACCATGTAACGGTTACTAAACAATGCTTGGTTGAATTTAAAATAGCAGGATATAGAGATGAAATTCTATGTGATGTAATTCCCATGGATGTATGCCATATTTTGTTGGGAAGATCATGGCAGTTTGACAAGAATTTCATTCATGATGGGAGGAAGAATACATACACCTTGGAGAAGAATGGCACGACACACATGTTGCTTCCAATAGAGGAGAAGAAAGTGAAAGAAGAAGCCAATACAAGCATACTTCTCATGAGAGGGAAGGAACTTCTAAAAGAAGTTAAGAAAGGAAAGGAGATGCAGTTTGTTGTGGTGAGGAAACCTAGAGTTGTACTTACAAGTACTACAATGGATGATTTTCCTGACAAAATTCGAGAATTGTTGGATAATTTTGCTGACATAGTGGTGGATGAGTTGCCTAACTCATTGTCACCCATCAAAAGTATCAGCCATCATATTGTTATGATACCAGGAGAAATTCTTCCAAACAAATAAGCATACATACTCACACCTCGAGAGAATGAGGAGGTAAAGAATCAAGTCCATGAGTTGTTAAACAAGGGGTTGGTCAGAGAGAGCTTGAGTCCATGTTCAGTACCAACTATGTTGAGCCCAAAGAAGGATGGAGTATGGAGAATGTGTACAGACTCAAGAGCCATTAACAAAATCACCATCAGGTATAGATTTGCTTTGCCAATAATGCATGATTTAATGGACTGTGTAAGTGGAGAAAAATTCTTTTCTAAGATAGATTTGAAAAGCGGATATCGCCAGATAAGAATGAGAGAAGGTGATGAATGGAAGACAAGATTTAAGACAAATGAAGGTTTGTATGAATGGCTTGTTATGCCATTTGGCTTAAGAAATGCCCCGAGTAATTTTATGAGGTTGATGAATGAAATATTGAAAGATTTCATTGGCAAGTTTGTGGTTGTATATCTGGATGATATACTGATCTTTAGCAAGACTAAAAGGGAGAATTTGAGACACCTGATGCTAGTGATGAGGAGACTACAATAGGAGAAGCTGCTGATAAATTTGAAGAAGTCCTCTTTTATGAAGACAAAGCTCATTTACTTGGGTTTTGTGATCTCTTCAAATGAACTGAAGATGGATCCAGAGAAGGTGAAAGTAATAAAAGAATGGCCATCACCAAGAAGCATGTTTAAGGTAAGAAGCTTCCATGGATTAGCAAGTTTCTATAGGAAGTTCATCAGAAATTTCAGTGGAATTTGTGCATCAATGATGGATACAGTGAAGAAGAAGCACAAGTCTTTTAAATGGACAGAGGAGGCCGAGAGGAGCTTCAATATACTGAAGGACAAGATAACAAAATGTCCAATTCTGGTTTTGCCAAATTTGAAAAGACATTTCGGGTGAGATGCAATGCAAGTGGAGTTGCAATTGGAGTAGTTTTGAGCTAGGATAATAGACCGGTTGCCTATTTCAGTGAGAAGCTGAATGGGACTAAGAGAAAATACTCCACATATGATAATGAATTTTATGCCATAATTCAAGCCTTGAAGAAGTGGAGACATTACCTTGTTCCACATGAATTTGTCTTGTATAGCAATAACCAAGCTTTACAATTCATAACCAGACAAGAAAAATTGAATCAGAAGCATGCAAAGTGGATTGAGTTTATGAAAATTTTTACTTTTGTCATAAAACATATTGCTAGGAATGCTAACAAAGTTTCTGATGCATTGAGCAGGAGATGTTTGTTTCTGCAGGAATTTCACGTGAAGACCTTGGGGTTTGAACACCTTAAGGAAATGTATAGTGATGATCCAGATTTCAAGGAGGCATATGAAACATGCGCGAATCCTGTGCTAAGAGATAGGAGTTAGTGGGCAGATTATATGATTCAAGAGGGATTGTTGTTCAAGGGAAATCAATTATGCATACCAAAATGTTCAATGAGGGACAACCTTTTGAAGGAGAAGCATAGTGGAGGATTGGCTAGACATTTTGGCCATGATAAAACAATCACACAGTTGAGCAGTTCATACTATTGGCCAGGTATGAGGACATAAGTGATGAAATTTGTGAACATGTGTAGAATTTGCCAACATGCAAAAGGTAAACGATAGAACACTGGATTGTATCAACCATTGCCAATACTAGAGAGCCCTTGGGATGCGATAAGCATGGATTTTATGTTAGTGTTGGGTATGTGTTATATTCTTTGCACGAGTAGTAGTGTACATAATTTTTTTTCCTTGGGAAACGTGACACCTACCTCGAGAAATGTGTCATGTATTTAGGTGGTTTTTCGGCACATGGTTTTTGTCGATGGTTTTCTATTTCTGGTTAAGGAATTAGGGTTTTGGACTAATCCAAGTCATTGGGTTAGGGTTTTGGATGCTGCTGGCTCCTATATGTATATTGTATTGTAAACAATGTAACACTATGAATGAATATAGAATATGCTGGTTTTCCCAGTTTGGGTTTCCAGGGGAAAAATCTCTGTGTAATATTTGTATTTTCCATTGTATCTTTTCTGTTCTTTTCTGAATATCTGTTTGCAGTAGATATTGTACAAGGTTAGGATTTACATTTGGTATCATAGATTTATTGACTTTAGGGGGATGCCTTTGTGGTCAAGGGTTTGGCTCGGGACTATGATAAGCCTTGTTATAGTGGGAGATCTGCGGTATTGTTTTTCAGGTGAAAAGAAATGGCAAGCAATTCAAAGATGGAGATCGAGAAGTTTAATGGGAAAATATTTGAGCTATGGAAGCTCAAG
>SNQJ01S0014245.1:135054-172657 GCA_010110895.2 Picea sitchensis
GATAATCAAGAACCTGACAGAGGAGATGAATGTGAGTCGTTCATCATAAGGAAATCGATCTCATTCGTTAGATTGACTTTAAGATCCACTAGATTTAACAGATCAGACGCTAGTCATTCGATAAGATCAGATGGCCTGTATCTATTACAGAGATCAAAAGGAGGACCTTCCAGTAATCTACTTAAGTTATAGAGGTATTAAGGAAAACTAATTTGTGTGGCCATGAGTGTTGGCACCCTGGTTATTAATGAAGGAAGAATGCTTAAAGGAATTAATATGAAACTTTTGAGTTTCATGTTTATTGATTTGGGAACGTGATGGGCCTATAGCAGGAAGCATGGTCCTGCTGTAAGAGTGAATGAAAATGAATAATACATATAAGGAAAAGGTTGGTTAAATCCCAACACACCATGGCCAAGAACCGGTCATAAAGTTTTACTAACTTGGAGACAATGCAAGAGTGCATTGGGTATGAATGTGGCCATGAATATTGGCACATTTGTTAAAATCCTTTGAAATGTTGAATTGCATTTTGAAAGGTCATATATATATATATATATATATATATATATACATGGAGGTATGAGAGACTAATAGTTTGTTTGGCAGTGTAAGAATGGTGCTTAGAATTGGAAAAGGGTCTTGTATATGGAATTGTTTTATGAAGCGGAAGATACAAATTGCTGCTAAAGACAATGAAAGGAATGGTATTTCCTTTTCAATTAGATGAATTTGATTGTTAGTATGCACAATTATGAAATTTTTGTGATGACGTTGTAAAGGTGAAATACAAATGTATGTGCATGGAAAAACCGCATTTGTTTGGTGATTGAAGTTGAAGGTGCATAGAGAAAATGGGTATTGGATATGGCGTTGTAAGCCCATAAGGAAGACCAGTGTGTGGAGCCAAGCCGATATGGGAAGGAAAGTCCATAATTGATATGGTACATAGTTATTGTGGAGCGAATATGAAATATGAAAATAATATGTGGAATTGGAAATCTGTGGGTAATGATTTACAATTAAATTTTAATTTAATTTTTTTATGATGTCTCGTGAATTTTTTGTATACCTGTGAAACAAGTGAGAAGAAATATACTTGAAGAATAGAGAGATGAGAAACTAAACTCGGGTTTGATTGTAAAGGTGAAATACAAATGTATGTGCATGGAAAAACTAACGATTTGTTTGGCTGATTGAAGTTGAAGGTGCATGAAGAAAATGGGTATTGGATATGGCATCGTTGTAAGCCCATAAGGAAGACCAATTGTGTATTGAGCCAAACCGATATGGGAAGGAAAGTCCCATAATTATGAACCTGCCTCTTGTGTGGAACGAATATGAAAATAAAATGTGGAATTGGAAATCTGTAGGTGACAGATTTACAATTAAATTTTGAATTTAATTTTTTTTATGATGTCTCGTGAATTTTTGTATACCTGTGATACAGGTGAAAGGGAAATATCTGCGAAGAAGTGCAGAGATGAGAAACTAAGCTCTCGGGTTTGAGGGAGAACTATGAGAAAGAGTATAATCTGATCACATGATATAGAGACTGACTTGGGAGAAGGAGAGTAACCTTTGTCCCTATCTATGATTGAGTCGGGAGAAGGGGAGTAACCTTCGTCCCTAACTATTTATGTATCGAGAGAAGGAGAGTAACCTTCATCCCTATCTATTATGGTACTGGGAGAAAGATAGTAACTTTCATCCCTATATATTATGGTACACTGTATCGGGAGAAGGAGAGTAACCTTCGTCCCTATATATTACGGTACCGGGAGAAGGAGAGTAACCTTCATCCCTATCTATTATGGTACCAGGAGAAGGAGAGTAACCTTGATCGCTATCTATTACAGTACTGGGAGAAGGAGAGTAACCTTCGTTGCTATCTATTACGGTACCGGGAGAAGGAGAGTAACCTTCGTCCCTAACTTTAGCTGAGCCGAAAGTCTGTCAAGCTGTAAAAGCATGAAAAATGGCTACTGCTGAGCCATGAGAACCACGTGGTAAGCCATGATCGCCTAGAATATGTTGTGTTGAGGTAACACAAGCCGTAGGGATTCCTAGAAAAATCAAGTTTGAGGGACGCCTTGACTGTAAGGCTCGATAAAGTATTTGAGTTCTTCACATGTGAGAAAAACTTGGCAAGGCAAGTTGGATCACCCAAGGGACTGTATAGCAGAGAAGGGGATGCCTGAGCTTGGGCCTAGAGGGTGAGTGACCGCAAGGAATATGAGACCATGATAGTTCTTGTAAAATATTGTGATCATGCACACGATGAGTAGTTCTTCCTGTGCGAGAAAAACTTGGCAAGGCAAGATGGATAACCCGAGGGACTGTATAGTAGAGAAGGGGATGCTTGAGCTTGGGCCTGGAGGGTGAGTGACCGCAAGGAAGATGAAACCTTGATAGTTGTTGTAAACTATTGATGGGGATCATGCACCCAATGGGTATGTCAAGGAAAAAAAAAACAATGAACCTGGATAACAAGACAACCATGTGGATACAAATCCACAAACTGCGCAGATAATTAATGTGCTAAGATTAGAAAGATTTTTCCTATAAATTTTTATACAATGTTATCACATCAGACTATGATTAATATGCTTGTGGTCCAATAATTATTGAAAGAAGGTGACAACGATTAAGGGTCTGAAACAAGACCTGACCAAGAAAGAAAGATCAAGACTTCTAAAGTGGCTAGATGAGAAAGGCATGACAGGTGTTTCTGAGAAAGAACACAGAGGACGATGTTCCTTTAAGGGGGAGGGAATTGTAACACCCTGTTTCCCCTAGCTTGTAATTAATCATAAAATATGATTACCATGCTAAGGCATGTGGACAGTGTAAATGTATTATTGTTTGAGTTTCCAATAATTGACTATGGGGTGAAGCCTTGAAAGTATTGGCCATGATATCACTAGAGGAAAGAATGTGAAAACTATAAGAGAGGGTTCATTATATCAAATAACCCCAAATTTCTCTTGATGGGGATAATAAATCTCCTTCGGATCCCAAGGAGAGAAAAGAAGTTAATGAAGAAAGGACCAGTGGTTGAATTATCAACCACTCCCATGAATGGGAGCATCGTCTAACTACAGAATGTCAACCCAAAGTACCACTGGGCATGACAGACCAAGATGTCCTGAGTTTCCTTCTAACAGAAGGAACAGGATGGGTCGAGAACCATCCTTGGGAAAATATAAAATAAGAAAAGGAGTAAGAAGAATGCACATATCTCTCCAGTAGATGATGAACAGAAGGCCATGAGCTTGATGTCGAGTGAGCATCTGATAAACCTCGCCCGGGGCCATAACAGGGAGAGAAATCTCTAAAATTTCGTAGAGAACGGAATCCGAGTAGAGGCTGAAACAGAGAAAGAATCCTTGAGAATCGCGAGAGTTCCCTGGTGATATCATGGCTTGGCATGGGGGTGGCCAGAGTGCTAAGATTGAACGCCTCTGAGCCTATGGTCGGGTGGAAGGAAAAACACCCACAGTCAATTAGTTGGCGACAACCTGTAATAGATAAGTATTCTCCTACCCTATGTAATTGAGTTGTAACTATGTATGAATTGGATATATTGTGAATGTTTTCAGGAATGTGCATAATTTCTTAATGGATATACTGTATCCCTTCTATTTCTTCTTGGTTGTATAATTAGGCAAGTAATAAATTATATGGTTCATACATGATTTGTACTCATAGATGCTTGCGTCTTGTGGTGGCCTAAGCTAGAGCCACGAACTATGATTTCGTCGACCTTAGATACAGTTTCATGTATGCATGTCGACCCTCCTAGTCATTATGAGTCCCTTGGATGACAGAGTTTGTTAATCTTAGGAGAGGTAGTGCAGGTATGCACCGACTCTCTGTGAGGAAAGGAGAGACCAAGAACCTCTTAAGTTCTAGACTCTATGAAGGAGCGCAAGAGGTGTGCAGAAGAGCCTTCTATGTGTTGAGTTTAGGAGAAAGAGTGCAACACTCTTAAATCCTTCATAACTGACAAAGCTCAGGAAGGATAGTGAGATTAAGGTATCGAAAGGGAATACCCTTTCGTTTGGAAGATGAATGGATGAGACCCGTTCGGGAGGATCCAAGGTCTGTCATGACCACTGGATTTGAAGAAGGAGAGAAGGCGTTAATGCCTCGACTACTTTAGTCTTCGCAAGTTCACACATCAGGAGATTCATGTGTTAGCATGGCCAAGTCTTCTGAAATACGAAGACATGAAATAACCAGGACTGTGGATCTATGGATTTATAGAAACCCACATTGACCGTCAGATTTATGAGTTCAGAGTTCACGTGAAGAAAGAATCACGCGTTGGTGTGACTAAACCTCTGAAACCCGAAGTAGAAATGTGACCTGGACCGTAGATCCAAAGATCTATCGAGACTCGCCTTGATCATTGGATTGGGGAGATCAGAGTTCACACATCAGGAGAATTGCACGTTGGCGCGACTAAACTTTTGAAACCATAAGTTGTGATGTGATCTGGACTGTTGGATAGAGGAAGGTCATGGACCCTCGATCCGATGTGAGCATATTAACACAAGGAGTACATGGGAATTTGAAATTCCCTAAGGACCAAGCTCAGAAAAGAAAAGCGCTTTTCAGAAGCCCAGATGAGGTCCAAGAGGAGAACTTGTTTCCAGTTCGTAAGCTCAGGATGGAAATCGGAAGTCGAGACCCATACATCATGGCTCACAAGAAGTAAATTGAAGGTCGAGACCTTAAAAAAATCTGATATCTTCCAAGTCGAGAAGAAGGCGAAAGCTCAGGAAGGATAGAGGCCTGGAAGAACTCAAAGGAGGAGCGAGGGTTGAAGTCACCTCATGGAAATAGAAAGTTCCGAAGGGGCGAGGCCAATTTATTTGGCAAAGATTCATTGAAATCCTGGATGAACAGTATAAATCCCTAGAGGGAGAAGTGTCCATAGCTCTGTTTCGTTGGATCCAGTAAAACTGCGAGGAGGATAATGGCTGAGAGTCATTCAACACTCGAAATCTCAGGAGAGATAGTTAGTCGTCGATCTAAGGAAAGATTGAACCATTGATTCCTTTCGTTGGGAAAGAGACTTTGGGAAATCAGAACTTGGGAGTCTGGAGAACGAAGGAGGTTGTTTTCCAAAGTCACAAAACGTGAACTTTCGATTCACGAGAAAGGATCTAGGCTGTCAGATTAGATACAGACATGAGGAGTGTGCAAAAAAGAGGAGAACAGATTTGAGCCATTAGATATGAGCGCGTGGACCAACAACCATTGGATCCTGAGGAAAGTGCACGAGACAAGTTTCGAAGTCATTCGAATTGTCCATCGTTAGAGTTGACAGGTGGCAGCAGATCCAGGAGTTCGAGAACTCAGACTTCGGAAGATTTGCAAGGGGTAGAGTCGAGTTGATCCTAGTCGCCGGTGCTGGGAAGTACTTGAGTGGAGTTGATCCTAGCCACCGGTGCTAGGATCGACACGTAGTGAGAGATCAACATTTTGTTGACTCGCAACTCGGGGAAGTCAAAGGCAGAGTTGTGAGGACTCGTGAAGTGAAAAATCGTGAGTTGATCTGAGTCGTTGGATTAAGGAAATCTGTGGACATGCGATTAACCGACATGAAAAGTGACAAAAAGAATGTTGGTTAGACCCGTGCTCACAGCCTGAGGTCATATGAAGGAAGGGGCTAGCCCGGAGAGCCAGTGCCTGTTTCTTGACCCCTTCAAAGGGGCCAGGAAACAGCCCACGGGTTTGGAAGAACCTGCAATTGAAGAAGATGGAACCTACAGAGAGTTGAGGAAAAACAAAAAAAAATTATGCCCCGTTGTGGGTGTGTTATAGGTCTAAATATCAAGAAATGATCATACAAATTATCTGATAAATACAAACCCATTATGCATAAATAAATTGAGGAAATATTAGCCGCCGACATCATTCACCCCATAGATAAATTGGAATGGGATAGTTTGATGGTTGTGCAACCCAAAAGGCACGACCCCAAAATTTTGAGAATATGTTTTTATTTTTGGGGCCTCAATAAGTTTACTATAACCTATCCATTCCCACCATAATTCACCGATGAAATCATCAATGAATTCCCAGGATATGGATGCTATTTGTTTACAGATGGATGCTCTGGGTATAATCAAGTTCCTATTTCCAAAGAAGATAAAGAAAAAATGACCTTTGTGTCTAAATTTGGCTCGTTTTCATACAGGGCGATGTTCTTTGGCTTGAAGAATGCATCCAAAGTCTTCTTAAGTATTGTGGTCAAATATTTTTCAGAATATATCTATAAAATGATGGATGTCTATTTTGACGACTGGAGAATCTATAACCTGCTCAAATACCATGTGCAATGGTTAAGGACAATGTTAGAAATATGTCAATAAATTCATCTATCCTTGAACATAAGAAAATGCATCTTTTCAAAATATATTTTCAAAGTCAACATGGACAAGATAAAAGTAATTCTCAACTTGAAACCTCCAGTGAACCAAAAGAAAATTATAATCTTCCTTTCAAACATAGGCTATTAACGAAAATTGATCTGACATTAATATGACATCATGTTCCTAATTGATGCGTTTTTATGGAAAAAATTTGAGTTTATTTGGAGTCAGGAATGCAATGAGTCTTTCAAAATACCAAAGAGAAAATTGGTAGAAGCAACTATGTTACAATTTACCAACTGGACAAGAAAATTTCATGTACATGTCGATGCATTAAATATCGTTGTTGGATCAATATTAGCACAACCATATGATGAAATGGTCGAACATCCAAATTCATACACCAATTGGAATCTTAATAAAGAATCCAACATAATTATTTGACGATGGGAAGAGAAGCACTAGCTATGATTTTCACTCTACAAAAATTTATAGATTATTTTCTAGTGAATCCATTCACATTCTTTACTGATCACCAAGATCTAAATTAATTAGACATTTACAATCTATTTCATCAAGGAAAAGTATTTCAATAATTATTACTTTTTCAAGAATTGGATTTCGACATAATAGTTTGATTAGGAAAAAAAATGTTGGATCAAATTATCTATCCTGACTAGAAACATGAGAAAAAATGATAGGGATAGATGACAACTTACCCAACGCACACTTATTCTGAGTCGAGGCCACCCCCAAAGACTTAGAAGAAATAATACAATTTCTAGAAGAGGAGAAATATCCTGAATACCTTCCTGCAAACAAAAAGAAGGTCCTAGTATTAAAATACACACCATTCACCCTCATGAATGGATATTTGTATAAACTAGGAACCAATAATATATTAAGAATATGTTCTTTGGAAAATGAAAGAGAAGATATAATAAAGTAATCTCATGTTGGCCCTACACGAGGAAATTATCAAGCCAACATGATAGCACAGAAGATACTTTAGGCATACCTTTGGTGGCCAAATTTGCATAAGGATTGTCAAGCAAAAGTGACATAATATGATAGTTGTCAATGGATGGGTCGAACTCTATGGAAAAATGAGAATCCATTACACTCGATAAACCCTAGTTTACTTTTTGAAATTTGGGCTATCAACTTTGTGGGTCCATTCCCAAATATAGATAAATGAATAGGAGAAAACTGCATCATCACCACAGTTGAATATCTAACAAAATGAGATGAAGCATAACTAGTTGAATCATGCACAAAGGAAACTTCAAAAAAATTCATATACGAGTATATGGTGACAAGATTTGGAAGCCCCTTAACTATAATTAGTGATCAATGAACCCACTTTGTCATTGAGACAATCCAAATTTATCTAAATAAATTCATGATCAACCATAAAAAAAACAATGGCCTATCATCCCTGAGCTAATGGTGTAGTCGAATCCTTCAACAAAACTATTCACAAGGGACTAACAAAAATCTATGGGATCGACATGGACGATTGGGATGATAAGGTCCCTATAGTACTTTGGACATATAAGACTGCTATAAAATGTTGACTGGTCAAACACCCTTTAAACTTGTATATGGTTAAGAAGTTGTAATCCCCTTACACTTTTGGGAAAATAGAGAAAAGGTGGCATTTGTGATAAGATACAACCTCACTCTAAACACAAAAGAACACTTCTATCAACTGAATAAAATAGAAGAAGAAAGGCTCCTGGTTCTCAATCATCAGGAAGTTCATAAKTAGCAAAGAAAATCTTGGTATGATGGACACTTGAGTAAAGAGGATATAAAATCAAGGGATTTGGTATTAATGTATGACAATAATATAAAAGGGATGCCTCATAAACTTGAAACTACCTGATTTGGACCATACATTGTTGAAGATATCTGACCAACTTGAGTAGTTTAGTTAAGAACCTTGCAAGGGAACCCATTTCAAAAAGCAGTCAATGGGGCTCGCCTAAAGAAATATAGTGCATAACAGTCATAATACCTATTTGTGAAAACCTCTTTAGAGGTGCTAGTACGAATCAACTAGGCCAAAAACCACTTGTGGTTGCCTATGTGGAGTCACAAATAAAAACAAAGAAGAAAAAAAGAAAGAAAAAAAGAAATAAATAAAGATATAAATAAATAAAAGAAAGAAATGAAAAATAAATATTAAAATACTATAGAAGAAATAAAAAAGTCAATTATGGAGAGTTAGGTACATAATTGATGATGGGAAGGGAACTACTTAAGAATACATTACTGACCATGAACCAACAAGAAGTACATATTTCCACCTGACACATAAAAAATGAAGAGAACAAATCCCTTGGAAATCATGTCAAACATACTAGGAGGATAAAAAGAAGTCGAAATAAATCTCAACTCCAAAACATGATCTTTGATAGCTTCATAATAAATGGGGAAGAGAATCAAGTGAGTGTGAAATATATAAATCAAGTGAGCATGAAATATTCAAGTTAAGCGAGTGTGGATTCCTTAAATAAAGTGAGCATGAAATCTATAAATCAAGTGAGTGTTATCATTATCAATATGACTGACATAAAAAATATGACTATAGAAAAACAAAAAAAAACAACGTTGACAAGGGAAAAGAAGTCAACTTGGTCGATCGATTCAATTGGATATCTTGGATTGACTAGAAGGACTGACTCAACCAGACTACACAAGCCAACCAAAAAGTGAGGGTTGACCAAGTTGGAATAATTCGTTGAGAAAAAGAGACCAACCCAGTCAAGAACATCAACCAATAGAGAAATTCTGATGCAATTAAATCTCAATTGGACGTGTTCGACCGAAAATATGTCGTCGATACCTTTTTTCAATCACATGAACAAGTAATTATTTTTTCCATAAATATCAAAGCGCACAAATCCCTAATACCAATGCTTGAATTTAATTCGACCTTCACTACCTCACCTATAAATATCAATGACGCTTATGAATTCACCACTTTTCCTTTGACTCCTGAGAATCCGAGTGCAGAAACCCCAAAATATGAAAGCGATCACTTAGCTACGGTGCTTTTGAAATTAGTTATTCTTCTCAACCAAGAATAATTCAACAACATGTAGAGAATGATGGAGAAAGTACAAGATTCACTGGTAGAGCCAATAACCAAGAAATGTTTTGACACAGCTACCATGACTGAGCTAGAGATCTACATGCACAACATTCAACAAGTCCATATGGAGGAAATCACTTGGGATAGACATTGGCAGAACTTTATAGCTTGGGGCATGGAGTCTGACGCATGGAAGGAAGAAACTGATTTTCTTGAGAGAGGTGACATTTGATATTATTTGATACATGGTATTAGAGCTGATGGACTGCTAAGAAAAAGCTACACCAAAATTTTTTGCAGGTACAAAATATTGAAGACAACGGAAAGATGGATTTCCAAAACGAATTCATTCTTACACCTTACAACTAATTTTCATGGAAGGAGAGAATAGTGATTCATCTCCAAATTAGAGGATTGTATAGGTTAACCTTGAACACATATACATAACCGACATCAGCCATAGAAAAATCCAAATATTTAAATCGGATGGATGAAGCATTCATAACAATTTGCAGTCTTATTTCTCTTGATCTCTTTTTTCATATATATTTTTGTAAGACTCCCAATGAAGCCTGGACCACCTTGGAAGGGCTCTTTGGAAAACAAGATGAAGTGAGGGGACACATGTTGGAGGTGGAATTTCTCACATTGGATCCAAAAACCTTCGACAATGTCCAATATTTATTTACAAAAATCAAGGATTTACTATCGCAACTCAAAGCTTACGGGGTTGATAAATCTAAGGAGGAGAAACAAATAGTTATCACCATTCTCTCCAAAATTGTTCATGAATTCTCTATGTTCATGCCCACATTCCATTCATTCATATTCGCTTATGGAGCCACCTGGAATATGCCTTCTATTGAGGACTTTATCGAATCCTTGACACAAGATCAAACCAAGCTCAACAACATGGGAAAAATCAAAGGCCCAAAGGCGCATGCACTTACTGTGTAAGATGGAAGCCATAAATATCATAAATATAAACATAAAGACAAAAGGAAAGCTCATTCACATTCAAAGAAGGAAGGGTACACAAAACCCTTCACAGATGCCTCCGGATCCAAATGGGAAAGGGAAGAAAAGGGGAGAAATGCACATACTATCGCAAAGGATTCCATCCAGAATCCCCATGCATGCAAAAAAAAAATATTTGATGTATCAAATACTTCAACAAAACAACATTGGAGATTTTATCCTCGAGGGTGCCAAGAGGAAGAAGCCAGAAGATCTGAATCCCAAGAAAGGAAATTCTATCCATGCCTTGATTTCCATCAACTCCTCTCCTGATGCTTGGATCATAGATTTAGGAGCATCACATCACATCGCTGCCTCAAAATAAATATATTCTTCATTGGATTCATGGAAAGGTCCTCCTATTTAGATGGGGAACAACTCTTCTGTCGAAAGCATCAACAAAGGAAGGATTGAACTCACCAACAAAAGCTTCGAGAATGTGTTGCACATTCCCAAACTTTCTGTCAACCTTCTCTCTATGTATTATATGATGAATTTAGACACTAGAAATAAATTCATATTCACACCAAATTCCGTGGAAATATACGACATGCAAACCAACTCCAGGGTTGCTACCAGTGAGGTAAATCATCAGTATAGATTGTATACTTTTTTTGAATTCATGAAACTTGATTCTACTTTATTGCTTATTCATGCTGATGAAAGTAGTAGGATATGGCACGAAAGGTTTGGACATTTGAATTGCAGATACATGCAACACCTTAGCAAGAAAATATTGGTCGATGGTCTACCAGACATCCATTTCTCCAAGGGAGTATGTGAGGGATGTGTTCTCGGAAAACACCCTCAAGAGAAATTCGACAAAGGAAAGTCTCAAACAACTTCTGCACCTTTAGATCTGATCCACAATGACCTTATGGGTCCTTTTATGCATCCATCCATCAACAAAGAGAGATTTGTTCTCATTTTTGTTGACGATTTCTCACATTTTACATGGATCTACTTTCTCAGGAAAAAATCTGAGGTCTTTTAACACCTCAAAGATTTCAAAGCTCTGGTTGAGACACAGTCCGAAAAGAATATTAAAGTCATTCAAAATGATAACGGGGGAGAGTATGTAAATAATGAGATCCATGATCTTTTCCATGAGGCAATGATTCATTTGCAGCACACAGTTCCCTATACTCTACAACAAAACAGAGTTGTTGAATGGAAAAGTAGATCTCTAAAGGAGATGGCATCTTGCATGTTGCATGCAAAGTCACTACCACAAATACTATGGGATGAAGCACTTAATTGTGAAAAATACATCCAAAATAGATCTCCCCATAGATCTGTCAAGGATAAGACCCCTTATGAGGCTTGGAGCAACCTCAAACCGAAACTGACCCACTTTCGCATTTTTTGTTCATGTGCATGGGCCAAAATTCCCTCTGAAAAGAGGAAGGCACTTGATCCACACAGCACTGAGTGTATTTTTGTTGGACACCCCGAAGGTGTAAAGGGATATAGGCTTATTGATATTTCCTTCGACCGACTCATCATTGAGCGTAGTGTCCAATTCGAGGAAAGTGTCTCGCGTGTACCTCAACAACTGCATGCAGACACTTTCATTCTTCCACCTATCCGAGATGATGAGCATGCACATGCCAAATCTTGTTCAGACGAGAGTTCTGATTCAAAGGACTCAGATGATTCATATTCAGAGTCAATACAATCAGATGCAGAGTCAGAGCATCCAAATGCAGTTGCAGAGACAGAGAAGAGGCCCAAATGGGCATAGACTACTCTTAAGGATGTAGGGGATCTTGTTGGTGATCCAGTCGATACTAGGAGGACTCGATCTGATTTCGAGGAGCCTCTTGTTGCACTCACTACCACTTGAACCATTTCCCTATAGGAATATTTTCTTGGTTCAGTATTCAGATCCACAATATTATGGCGAGGCTGCTGGAAATCCATTTGGGGAATCTGCCATGCAGGAGGAGTACAACTCCCTCCTTGAGAACCAAACTTGGGATCTGGTTCCCCTTCCTTCTAGGAGGAAACTTGTTAGATATCGATGGGTCTACATGAACAAGAGTGCAGTGGATGGACAGATTAGCATATATAAAGCCAGGCTTGTTTCCGAAGTCTTTCAGTAGGTGCATGGTATTGACTATGATGAGACCTTCACTCCAGTAGTGAAGATGGATTCCATACGATTGGAACTTGCCATTGTGGAATCCACGGGATGGGAAGTCCATTAGATGGATGAAAATAATTCATTTCTTGATAGTGATCTCTCCGAGGAGATATATATGGAGAAGCCCCAGAGATTTATGCAAGACTCATATTTGGTCTATCAACTGAAGAAGTTCCTTTATGACCTCAAGTAGGCTCCGAGGGCATGGTATGCCAAGATGGAATCCTACCTTTCGTCACAGAACTTTGTACGTTGTAAATTAGACCTCAATGTCTACATGCTCAGGATGGTTGATTCACTTCTACTTTTAGTTTTGTATGTTGATGATTTGTTGATCACTGGTTACTCAACTTCAACGATTGCTGCAGTCAAGAGGATTATACATGACAGGATTTTGATGAAGGACATGGGTCCTCTACACTTCTTCCTTGGACTCGAGATCAGTCAGGATGCATCATGCATCAAATTGTCTCAGGCCAAGTATGCACGAGATATCCTTGAGAGATTTCACATGACAGACTGCAATTCTTCTCTGAATCCTTTCCTAGAAAGAGTCAAACTTGAGGATGGAGGGGAGACTCCACTGGTTGAAAGCACATTGTACAAACAACTAGTGGGGATATTTGTTTTGTTGGAATATTGGTTGTTGTCATTGATGTCAACCCTAGTAATTGGTTGTAGTCATTGATGTCAACCCTAGAAATTGGATTTTAGATCCCACGGTAGATCAAAGTAGATATACATGAAGGAAATTATACATGCAGATAAAACACCCATGGATGGATAGTATAAGTAATTCTGCTTCCAGTGGTATGTGGCATGTCACATGGATCCTCACGATTGAGGATAAATGAATTTTTGAAGATGACAATGTGAATTGAAGAAGAAACTACATGTCGGCCCTAATGTTAAAAGGAAGTGACATAAAGGGTATAAATACATATCATTATACATTCATTTTAAACACACACAAGTTTTTTAATGAACAAGGAGATATAAGTCGAATTTCAGAGGAAATATGAAGTAAAGAAGGTCAAATTTCAAGGGAGGATGAAGTCTTTAGGTGATGTGTTCTAAGGTATCTTATTTACAGGTCATCTTACCATTTTCACTATAACTTTGTTTCTAGAACGATTCAGATGGTGAAATTCAGAGGCTCTGAGAATACATATCTAGGTACCTGTGGTAAAACTTTCAACGCTTTATTTGCTATAATTTGGGAAATACACTCTGTGGAAGATAAGGTTTTTGACTAGTTATGAAGCTAGTCATAAACAAGTGTTCTGGGTAAAACAATCATAATGTCTTCATAGATAATCAAAATGAAGTGAGACCAATTGCATTGGAAAGAGTACGGGCTTTAGTTTCTTGTGTACGAATTTCATAATCTTATGTTAAATTTTATGGATCTGAAGACTTGAACAAGAAGTTGTCTCATTGAGGAAGAGCTTAAGAAACTCTCAAGTGCCAAAAGACTTAACAAATCTTGGATGCATGGGTGAAACTTCATACAAAGAAGATGAAAATACCAACAATAAGATTGAAGAAATCTCTACACAGAAATTTGATTAGAAGTGGACTAGGATACCAGAAAGAAGAAATGATTACAAAAGAGATGAATATCCAAGAATACCTCCTACCTTCAGGAAAATACAGAGGAGTAGATCATGAACCTAGATGGACTACATCACAAAGAAGGTCACTTACTCCTAGGTATCAAAATTTCTTTCTTGGTCATTGTTATACTTGCAAAAATTTTGGACATAAGGAAATTAATTACAGAATCAATGGAAGGAACAACTATGCGATAAACATGAATGGTGTAAAGAGAAGATATGGAAACAATCGTGGATTTTTCAATAGAATTTATAATTCATTTTACCCATTGATGGAAAAAAATATTGTATGCTACAAATGTAATTATCTTGGTCACAAAGCACGAGATTGCAAATATATGAATGAAAATTCTCATATGCCAACCACAGTATGGAGAAGGAAAGAGATTCCAAACAATGAAGATTATCGAATAGCATTGATTGTTGAAGAATGTAAAGAAGAAGATGAATGGTACATAGACAATGGATGTTCTTCACACATGACCGAGGATCAAGAAAAAATCATCAGCTTGAAGAGAAAGGGTGGAAATGTTGCATTTGGAGATGACTCATCTACCAAAATACTTGGAAAAGGTGTAGTAGAGCTTGGAAGAAAAAATGTAAAAGAAAAGAATGTCATATTGGTTGAAGACTTGAAGCATAATCTACTCAGTGTTAGTAGAATGTGTGATCAATGTTATACTCTCACGTTTGACTCACAAAGATGAAAAATCAAAGAAGAAGGTTAAGGAAGATTGGTTGCAACTGCCACAAGAAGAACAAGTAACATATACATCCTAGATCCACAAAAAATATCGAAGGAAGAAAGAGACCATAAAAATGAAGTGTTATTAAGTGCTATATGTTCAGGGGGAGTAACCCCAAAGAAGAGAGTTACCTTTTGCCATTAAACTCAGGGGGAGCAGTCCCACCCTTTTCCATTGATGTCAAAGGGGGAGAGAAACCAGGAGCATGAGGATAAAGGGAGCATGCATGTTTCCATCAATGAAAAGGGGGAGATTTTTGGAAGAATGGTTGTTGTCCTTGATGTCAACCCTAGTCATTGGTTGTAGTCATTGATGTCAACCCTAGCCATTGGATTTTGGACCCCACAGTTTATCGAAGTAGATAGACATGAAGGAAATTACAAATGTAGATAAAACACCCATGGATGAATAGTATAAGTCATGCCGCTTTCAGTGGTATGTGGCACATCACTTGGATCCTCACAATTGAGGAGAAATGAATTTTTGAAGACGACAATGTGAATTGAAGAAAAAACTACATGTCATCCCTAATATTAAAAGGAAGTGACATAAAGGGTATAAATACATATCATTATACATTCATTTTAAACACACACAAGTTTGTTAATGAACAAGGAGATATAAGTCGAATTTCAGAGGAAATATGAAGTAAAGAGGGCCGAATTTCAAGGGAGGATGAAGTCTTTAGGTGATGTGTTTTAAGGTATGTTATTTACAGGTCATCTTACCATTTTTTGCTATAACTTTGTTTCTAGAACGATTCAGATAGTGAAATTTGGAGGCTATTGAGAAGACGTATCTAGGTACCTATGGTAAAATTTTAATCTCTTTATTCACTATAATTTGGGAGATACACTCTGTGAAAAATAGGGTTTTAGACTAGTCCTGAAGCAAGTCATAAACATGTGTTCCAGGTAAAACTGTCATAATGTCTTCATAGATAATACAAATGAAGTGAGACCAATTGAATTGGAAAGAGTACGGGTTGTATTTTATTGTGTATGAATTTCAAAATCTTATCTTAAATATTGAGCGTGGGGCATTCTATACAAGTTCGATCTCCCTAATAAACTAGAATTGAATAAGGTCTACCATTTTCTCTATAACTCCTTTTCTGGGAGGATTGAAGGAGTGAAACTTGGAGGAGTTTTAGAGAATACATTGAGTAATATTATCTACAGAATGGAGAGGTCAACTCTCTCTTGATATTGGAGGATTGTATCTTGCTTTTGGAGGTTTATACCTCCCTTTATATTTGGAAGTTGTAGCTTCCCTTGGATGTCATTACTTTCCTTGAACAATAAGTATTGATTACTTCTCATATATTGTGCATGGTGTATTGTGGTGTATTGGTGTAACTCTTCTACTATTGTTCATTGCTCATTGGATATAATTGAAGATATAATCTGGTTGAAGTATAAGTTGAAAAAGTTTTTAAATTGTACTTGATACTGATTCACCCCCCTCTTAGTATCAATAGTTGTATATCACACACTCCATACCAGACCTCTCCTATGCAGTTGGCGCAGTTTCCAAATTCATGCAGGAGCCGCAAGAACTACATTGGAAGGTTGTAAAGCGTATCCTTCGATATGCACAGGGCACCATCACCTTTGTGATTCATTATGCAACAGACTCTACATTAGATCTCATCGGTTTTACTGATTCTGACTGGGCTGGATATAGCACTGATCGCAAGTCCACATTTCATTACTCACTCAGTCTTGGTTCTAGGCCTATCTGTTGGTCGAGCAAGAAGCAAGACGCCATTGCTCTATCTTTAGTCGAGGAAGAGTGAAGAGGGGTAGTTAATATAACCATTCAATCTATGTGGCTACAACATTTTCTCACTGAGTTGGGCATTCAGTTTCATCGGTTGATCGTCATCTGGTGTGACAACCAGAGCACTCTGAAGTTCTGCAGAGATCCAGTTCAGAGGCAGCAGACGAAGCACATCGAGATCCACATGCACTACATCTGGGACTCGGTACACGAGTGGATCATCGACTTACAGTTCTGTCCTTCAGCAGAACAAACGGCAGACATTTTCACCAAGACCTTCACTGAGCAGAAATTCCATTCTCTGTGAGGTCGTCTTGGAGTGAAGGACACAGTTGCCTAGCAACTGTAGTTCTTCTTTTTACATACATTGTACCTTGAGGGGGGGGTTTTCCCATGAGGTTTTCCCTCTTTCCTCACTTTATTTTCAGTGTATCTTTTGTATTTGGGTACCTAACATGGCCTCGTTGCCGAGACCCATTCTTTATTTTCACCATAGTGATGTTCAGGGGGGGCGTTGGAGTTACTTCACACACACCTAAGATTTATTTCTCCTAAGGGTTTTCCTTATTTATTATTCATTATTAGTCATTTATCCAGTCTCCTATTTTTTAGGAAAGAATATTCCACCTGGAGAATATTCTCTTCAGTTGACTCTTCAGTTTGACTAGTTGAGTTGAGTCTAGATGTTGCATTGGTTTTATCACCATGCAACATTGGGACCATCACCATGATAATGAACACTTGCCTTGGGATCATCACCAGACTGGCTCATTACCCTTGATTCCTTGATCTAATCCTCACTACACTCTGTTCAGTTAGTTAACTGAAGACTGGTTGACTAGTTAACTTAGCTAGGTGGCAGTTCACTCCCTTAACTGTTGATGTGTGTCCATATCACTCTATACCACCACTATGGGGCATTGGTTCTCCTCCAGTGCACATTCATTGAGTTATAAAAAGTATATCATGTGTAAATTATTCATTGTTCATAACGGTTAATGAGAATTCGTTGATTCTTTCTCTCCTTCTTCTTCTTTCTCAATTTCTCTCTGCAAATGTGTGTAGTATTTTCTAGCTAGATCTATTTTGTGCAGTTTCAACACATTTACATTATGGAGTACCTAATCAAGTGGAAGAATATGCCTCTAGAAGAAGCTACATGGGAAAATGAGCATTTCATGAAGAAAAACCCTCAATTACAAGCTTTGAGGGAAAATATTTTTTTAAAGAGGAGGGATATGTTAAAGACCTCAAGACCGTATGTTAAGGACCTGATAATAATTCATTATTAGTTTATTTGTTATATTAGTAGGTTGTCTAGAACCTTTCATTATAATTGTACCCTTTGTCTCCTATATATACAACAAGGAGACCTAGTCTAAGTATCACCATATTTTGTCTTTTGAATTGGATATATTGTAAAAGGATACTTCATCATCGAAGTAGATTGTATTCAATAACATTTTATCATTTTCAAGGTGCTTTTTTCATAACAGATATCACATGGTACCAAGACCCCACCCTAACACATGATTTGTATGTGGAGGGAAATTTGGTGAACCTTTCGAATGATCTACCTCTTGAAATATTTATGAAACATGGACCTTTTGATCATACCTTGATCAAAGTGGATTTTTCATTTGAAATATTTAAAATTCATAGTGCTAATTTCATAGAATTTTGGGACGCATTTTCTTGGGAATCAAGTGAAATGTTAAGCCTTAACCTGATTGGGGCTAGGATTCCTTTTTTAAAACTTGCCACCAAATTTTCCATTCCATTCCATACCAAAGATGTATGTTTCATATCCTTAACATGTCTTGGTGGTCAACATCAAGGATATATGGTAGCTCGAGATATTTTTAAACAACATGTTAGTGTTAGTCTTTTTGTTTGGTTTTAAAACCACTTGGTTTGGGTTCATTCCTAGCACCATGATACGTTAGGAGCATGGACGTTTGAACTTATATGGAATGGAACTTTCATGCTAAGCCACATATTTCCATTAGGGGCTATTGATCACAATTTTCGTCAAGAGTTTTAGCTAGCAAAGCATTGCAAGGCTTCCCCTCATTTTGAACTATTCACACAATTTTTTTTTGAACTATTCACACAAAAAATAAACTTTGTACCATTTCGATGAGTGACTACTACACATTTTAAAAGGTCTTTCCAACTCCTCACGCTATAACATTTTACACTCATAACTTACTTTTCGCTAGATATATTTCATGACTTTTTCCAGTTATAACATTACTACACAATGTTATAACATGTTTTATTTGTTATGACTTTGGCATTGTTCCATTCCATGCCATAACCAAAATAAATCATTATACCATGATTCACCTCCTACCACTATATATCACAATATGCCTAACACTCTCATGTAAGCTCGCATATGCAAAAGAGTTAAACATTACTCTATCCATACAATTGAAATATAATAAATGAAAGTGCTATGTTACATTTGCTTTTTCATACATAAAGAAGTAATCTTACCATTAAAGTTATGGTAAGTTTGAAAAAAGGTTATTGCCCAAATCATTTTTACATTCCTTTATGAAAATAAAATGTCATGGATGAATAAGCTACAAGAGATTAATGGAGGCTGTGATACGTATGATGTTGTGTTCTCAACATTACTACACATGTTTGCATGAAGCCCTATATCATTGCAACGAACAGATGGATGAACTGTATGGACCCATTTTCAAGATACTACAACCACTTTTACATTACCTATGAAAATTAATGCATTGGCTAGACTGAGTTTGATGAATGGAGGACGAGTTATTGAATCTTGCTTTACACCAGACAAGTACTGAATGGAGTCGAGTGCATTTACATATGATCGAAATGGCGTTTTGACATGTAGACCTCGCCTATAAACTCGATTAGAAGGGACAAAGAGAAAAATAATTATGCATTTGAAATAGAGTTGTTACCTCGATTGCCTCATCGGAAACTTATTTCATTTCTGGGCTACCTTATGATCAAGAGGAGCAAATGTTGGTTTGTACACAGGAAATGCATCCTTTCCCATTTACCTACAACGACTATTCTTCATCTCTAAGCATCTCGCCAAGTCTCGCTACCAGTTTCCTGAGAATGTGCCTTACCTCTTCCGTTTATGGCTTGCAGTTGGAATTTATAGCAGATTCCAAAATTTGTTGAGCTTCGCTTTTCTGTATTTTGTGATAGAGAGTTTATTGGCTTTGGAAATCATCACTATCATTATGAAGGAATCTTAGTTTATTCTGGAAAAATGATATGGTATTAGTGAATGAAACCTCGCCCAGCTCTAAGCCATCGTTGTTTTCTCCTTTTTTGTTCTCTCAATTTTGATGTTAGGTGCATTGTCTTGAATAGTGTGATTGATGAACTTAAAATCCATTTAGTTCTGAAGGCTCTCATTCTTTTCGTGATGAAGATTCTGAAGAATTTGATGCTTTGCTTGATTTTGATGAAGACCACGAAAATGATTATGAGGAAACATGCTTTCTTACCTTTTCGATGCTACAAAACTCGACAATAAGACATAGTGGCAGTTAATGTTTACGGGATTGCAACTTTAGAATGCAAAATTTGCACTGCAAACTATGGTGCTGTGTGGGATGTAGTAATGCCTCCCGTGGGTGATCTTCCCATACCTTTTCTTGTGAGCGATGGTGATCAACAACAAAGGACAACAACTTTTAATGCTATACCAACGAACTGCTAATTATATCTGTAACCTCAACAATATGTCACTATACATTGCCAGCTGTACGATTGTTTCTTAATTTTCTTGATTTGCTGAAGCTTATTTAGCTCATCTCTTTTCCCTTAATGAATTGCGCTCTGCTCATTCTTGCTTGTAATTCCGTCCTCTCTGTATTATCTTCCTTGCTTTTTATTTTGTCATGGTATCAGAGCTTAGGACATAAGTCTTTTCACAGTGCCCGGAGAGCAGCCCGATCATAAGAAGAAGAGCGCAGAGATTACATTGTCTCATTAATGAGAGCACGAGACACAAGATTCTTCAAAGAGCTTGGAGAAGCAGTGCGCAGTCTACAATACGCTCAAAAGATTGTTGCAGACATCAAGCGCGAGGAAGCAGAGCAATAGAAGGACAAAACAATTGAAGATTATGTGAGCATTTAAAAAAATTGTGAAAGATTCATGAAATTCTTTCTTCAGGAGAAAGTTTGCAGAAGCAACAAAGGAGAAGCTACTTCAGTCGTAAGATTGGACATGGGAACATATTTGAGCCTTTAATTAAGCTAAAAAATGATGAGCCCGCAGATAAGGAGATTTTTTTTTTTCCAGCCGTAAGCTCTGAGCGAGAGCAAGATCAGTCGTCAGATCGAGCAAAGAATAAGTCACAACCGTCAGATCTCATTGGAGAGAGATCGACGGTGGGGAGGCATTGCGGGGATTGGGAGTAAAATTAAAGTTTGTGCAAGTTGTGAGCCCACAATCGCTCAGGATCGTTGATATTTCTAGATCAACAGATCAACGACGGATATCGATCCCACTATGGATGAGCATATTCTCTTTGGAGAGATTAGGAAGGAAATTAAAGAGTGAGTGAGTTAATTCTCCGCAATCACTCGGAGTCGTTGATCTTCAAGAAAGTGATATGCGTCAAGCGATCTCGTACTTCGGGTTGAAGCAAGTACAAGTTGAGGAGTAAAGGACTCCCGAAGCTTCGAAGAGCCAAAGTAGATCCAGATCGTTGATCAAAGTGGACAAGTGGGAGGAGATCCTGCACTCCGACGATAATCACTTCGGAAGAAAGACATATGCGAGAAGCCAGAAATCTCGAAGGCTAGAATCCCAGAGTTCATCTGGACCGTACATCAACGAGGACATGCAACGCCAGATCCCTCACTTTGGAGACTTAGCACTCCAAAAGGTTTTGCAGAGCGAGATCTACCCAAAGTCCCGATGTAAATTTGATCCATCGAAATACGAGGACATGCATCGACATATCTGTCACTTCGAAAGGTTAACACTTTGGAGGTTTGTGGTGTTGTGAACCTTGGAACACCGGAAGCCCAAAGTTACAAAGTAAATCTTGGCCGTCCAAATCAAGAGGCCATGTGGAGGCAGATCTCTCACCTTGGAAATACAACACTTCGGAGGATTGCATGAACAAGCAGGAGAAAACACCCAAAGACCAAACTCCTGAAATAAATATCCACTGTCCAAATCAAGAGGAAACATGGAGGAAGATATCTCACTTTAGAGATACGACTCTCCCGAGGATTGTTAGTACTATTCATTGAAAAGGCCCGAAGCCTGAACTCCTGAAGTAATTGTGGACCGTTGATCTCAAATCAACAAGAACCATTGATCATTGCAACAGTATCACTAGAAGGCCTGAAGTACCGAAGTAATTGAGGACCGTTGATCTCAAATCAACGAGGACCGTCGATCTTTGAAATAAGACCGTTATTCAACCATTCGACTATTCAGATAAATTAAGACGCTCAACGTCTAAACACCCGAAGCCTGAAGACTCAGAGCACCTGGTTTCCAGCCCCCGGTCACATGTGAAGCTAAAATTCAATTTTTTTTGCTCTTGAGTAAACTCATAAATCCCAATTCCGCCATTAGAGGGGCTACAGTTTCTAAAGAACAGATCTCAAAACCCTAGCTCCGTAGATCTTTTTCTTGAATAGTCAGATCCAGCCAGATCGAAGATAAAGAAGTGGTTTACCTCGTTTTTTTTGTCCTGAAGTCACACAGAGGATTTCGCGGACTTGGTTTTATGCCTAGGAAAGAGGTAAGCACGCAAATCTCTAACAATTTTTTTTTCTGGTCAATTTTTTTACAAGATGGCCATCTCTAGCAATTTAGGACCAACACAAGGATTGATTCTTCTTGGAAAGAACTATGAGTTTTGGTCTCTTAGAATGAGATCCTTCTTACAAGCATAAGAGTGCTAGGATCTAGTGGATGTTGGCTACGTGGAACCGGATCCAGCAGACCTTGTAGCCATGACCAATCAACAAGGAACTTCTTAGGCAACACAGAGGAACATAGAGAATAAGGAAAAATTTTAGATTCAAAATTCAGTGGATGACTCGATTTTCTCAAAAATCACAAGCGTTGTTACTTCAAAACAGGCCCGGGACATCCTTAAATCAACTTACCAATGAAATGACAAGATAAAAACTGTCAAGCTACAGACCTTCAGGACACACTTTGAGACTTTAAAAATGACAGAATCTGAAAACGTTGATCAATTTATGACTAGAGTCATGGGAATTGTAAACCAGATCAGATTGACTGGTGAATCCATCCATGATAAAAGAATTGTTGAGAAAGTCCTCATAAGTCTACCAAAGAAATTCAAAATGGTTGTTACAACCATCCTTGATTCCAAGGATTTGTCAATTTTTTCAACAGATGAATTAATGGGCTCTCTATTGACACATGAGACCAGATTACATCTAGAAGATGAGTCAATAGTCAATGCCTTCAAGACTCAATTCTCCTTCATTAAAGGGAGAGGCAAAGGCAAAGGCAAAGATAGAGGCAAAGGTCTCTAAGGAAGTGAAGAAGTCCAAGTAACCATCACTCAAGTGAAGGTCACAAAAAACATAACCAGAATAAGACTTTCCAAGTTCACATACAACAGAACCAGAATCAAAATTTCCAGCCTCAAAGAGGTAGAGGGAGAGGATCAAATGACAAATCAAACACACAATGCTATTACTGCAAAAAGTATGGGCACTATGGATCTGAATGCCGAAATAAGAAAGAAGATCATCTCTCAGGCAGAGAACATGTCTCAAATAATGAAGGAGAAATCTCAGATGGTATGTTTCTCTCATGCCACAAGACTGAAGAACAACATAAAGATATCTAGTTGCTAGAAAGTGGATGCAACAATCACATGATAGGTAACAAAGATTTACTTTCATGCATTGATTCTTCAATTTCATCTGATATTACAATTGAAAATGATTCCTTAGTCAAAGTTCAAGGAAAATGAACTGTACCTATTCTTACTAAACAAAATGTAAAGAAATACATAAAAAATGTCTATCATGTTCCATATCTGAAACATAATCCATTAAGTGTAGGATAGCTAATTGAACATGGCTATAAGGTAATTTTTTACGAAGAATCATGTAGGATATATGATAAAACCCCCAACAAAAAATTGATTTCTGAAATGCACATGACTAGGAATAGAATGTTTCCCCTGAACCTCAGAACTGCAAATATGATCCAATCATATGCACAAAGTGCATCCACCACCAATGAAACTATGGTTTGGCATACAAGATTTGGAAATCTACCCTTTCATAGTCTAAGCCTTCTACATAAGCACTCCATGCTAAAAGGTCTACCTGTCTTCAAAGAGAAAAACCCCCCATGTGAGTCTTGCATTATTGGAAAACATAAGAGACCTAGTTTTCCACAGTCCTCCTCTCAAGACAAAAAACACTTAGAGCTGGTTCACACTGACCTATGTGGACCAATGCAAACAAATTCAATAGGTGGTAGAATTTATTTTCTTACGTTTATTGATGAATTTAGCAGGAAAATTTGGATCTATTCTCTCAGACACAAGTCTGAAACCTTTGCAAAGTTCAAAGAATTCAAAGTTGAAGCTGAAAAATAGAGTGAAAAATATGTAAAATTTCTTAGGTCATATGGAGGAGGAGAATACAGCTCCAAATAATTTGCAAATTTCTACAAATCACAAGGCATCATCATGCAAAATACAACCAGTTATACTCCATAACAAAATGGAATGGATGAAAGGAAAAATCAGACAATAATGAATATGGCAAGAAGCCTTCACAAAGAAAAATGTGTGTCAAATCTATTTTGGGCTAAAGCAGTAACATGCTCAATTTATCTCCTGAATAGATCCCCAACCACCAGTCTCAAGATGAAGGTCCCTCAATAAGCATGGAGTGGGACAAAGATAAATGTTGTTCATCTTAGGACATTCAGATGCATAGCATTCACTCACATACCTTCCAAATTGAGGAAGAAACTTGATGTGAAAAGTGAGAAATGCATTTTTGTTGGCTACAATGAAACATCCAAAGCCTACAGACTCTACAATTCAATTTCAAAGAAACTAATTCTCAACAGAGATGTCAAATTTCTTGAAAATCAGTTCTAGAGTGAGTCTAAAAATTGGCCTATGGACAGTCAAAATCCATTGCTGCCACTTCCTAAAAACACAGAGAATTCAGGACAAAAAACACATCAGACCGCTCTTCCAAGATTGCAAGTACAAGGACAACCTGAGAAACATTAGGACAACTCTACTTCAAGAAGATATTCATCCTCTAAACTTCAAAATCAAAGAAATCGAAGCTTGAGAGAATTCCATCAGCAGTTGGATGATATTGATCAACACAATATTTTTTCATTAATGTCATCTCAACCTGCATCTTTTAAAGAGGAATCTAAAGAGCCACATTGAGTTCAAGCCATGAACCAAGAGATTGACTCCATTGAGAAGAACAAGACGTGGGATCTTGTTGATCTGCCCAGACACAAGAAAATTATTGGTGTCAATTGGGTTTACAAATCTAAACTCAATGAAAAGGGGCATATTGAAAAACACAAGGAAAGACTTGTTGCCAAAGGATTCTCACAACAACCGGGTATTAATTATGGTGAAAAGTTTGCTCCAGTAGTAAGGTTGGACACTGTAAGGACTCTCTTAGCCATAATAGCTCAACACAAATGGAAAGTATACCAGATGGATGTCAAGTCAACTTTCTTGAATGGTGTCTTAGAAGAAGAGGTCTATGTGGATCAACCACTTGGATTTGAAGTCAAAGAGCATCCAACCAAAGTGTATCGGTTGAAGAAAGCCTTGTATGGCTTAAAGCAAACTCCAAGAGCTTGGTGCAACATAATTGACACCTACTTGATCAAGAGTGGTTTCACCAGAAGCCAAAATGAGCCAACTCTCTACACCAAAACTGATCAACAAGGTAAAATTTTGATTGTATGTTTATATGTTGATGACATGATATATACTGGAAATATTGAGTTAACTAGTTTTAAACATGCCATGCAATTTGAGTTTGAGATGACAGATCTTGACATAATGAAATATTTTTTGGGGATTGGGGTTGACTAATCAACCAAAGGAATTTTTGTCTGTCAGCAAAAATATGCAGCAAACATCATTAAAATATTTTGCATGGAAGACTGCAATCCAGTAGAAACTCCTATACCCTTAGGCACAAAATTGAGCAAGCAAGATGAAGGCCCTACAGTGGATTATACCTTGTACAAAATTTTATTAGGTAGTTTGTTGTATATTACAACAACTAGGCTTGATATTATGTATGCAACCAACTTTGTTTCCAAGTTCATGGAATCCCCCAAATATTCTCACTGGAAGATGGCGAAAAACATTCTGAGATATGTTGCAAGCGCTCTCAATTTTGGCTTATGGTACACTCAGTCTGATGATAATCATCTCTCTGGTTACATAGATAGTGATTTTGCAGGCATCCTAGATGGTCGTAAAAGCACCTCAGGACATGCTTTTCACCTAGGCACGAACCTAATTTCGTGGGAATCAAAGAAGAAACACATTGTATCAATATATTTTGCAGAGGCAAAGTATGTCGTTGCTACCTCAACTTCCTGTTAGGTTCTGTGGATGAGAAGAATATTGAATGATATGACACATACAAAAAAAGAGCCAACTTCTATCTTCTGTGACAACACCTCAACAATTTCTTTATCTAAGAACCATGTGTTTCACAAGAAAAGAAAGGATATTGACACTCACTTTCACTTCATACGCGATCTAGTCAATAATGGTGACATCGTACTTCAATTATGTGGCTCACAAGATTAGCTCGCAGATATTTTTACAAAGCCCCTAGGAAAATCCATTTTTTTATTTTCAGAGATAACACTTGGGCATTATCAGTGTTGATGTTTGTAACTGTTGAGTTTAAGAGGGAGTGTTAATTATATCTGTAACCTCAATAGTATGTGATTGTACACTTCCATCTGTCCTAGACATTTGTACGATTGTTTCTTGATTTTCTGGATTTGTTGAAGCTTATTTATCTCATCTCTTTTCCCTTAATGAATTGCGCTCTGCTCATTCTTGTTTCTCATTTCGTCTTCTCTGTATTATATTCCTTGCTTCTCATTTTTTCACGAACTAGACAACGAGAGTTGTCTATGATTCCAGAATCCATCTAGATAGTTAGACCACCAATTGTTTAAATATCTCCAGTTTATAATCACAAAAGGAATTATTGTAACTCTTTATTAAAGAGAAGCACCTTGTATATGTCTCAAACAACTATTTTTTCTACAATGTACTCTGAATTATCATGTCTTTTCTTCAATGGATGTATAGATCTCCAGCTTATTACTATCATGGTAGATCATCCAAGAGGTTGATACATTGGAAGCTCATATTGGAAGCTTATTATTCTTCTTCTTATTACTATCATGGTAGATCATCCAAGAGGTTGATACATTGGAAGCTCATATTCAGTTATTTGAGTGATAGAAGACTCACATGAAGAAGACATGAACTCAGAACAACATGGTTATCACTTAAAGTGTGGATACATCCCTCTACAAACTGAACAAAGCATTGGCAAAATTACTTGACGACTATAATATTATGAACTTTTTGAGCTCTTTAAAACTAAAGTAGCTGTAAAGTTTGAAAAAAAAAGATGTTGATATGATCAAAGTTCTTACTAGCATGAATGTTATCTAGAAAAAAATCAATAGTGTCTCTCCAACAAAGCTCTGACACAATTTGAATTGTAAAATATAAGGTCCTACTGCAATTTCATCCATTCTTTGATACGCTCATGTTCATATTCATGTATACCTCTTGTATTGTTTTCTGTGGACTGTTATGTGGCACAAAAAATAGATCTCATGCCAAGATGATTGAAAAGGGAGAAATCTTGCATGAAGCTTGCGTTTTCATTGATCCTCAACTTGAGGTAGGGTGATGTCCCCAGGTCATCATAAAGCTTCTATATTTAGTTAATCAAAGAGAAAAAATTCAACAAGGTCGAAGCTACTAAAGTTTTCTTTGCTATCACAGAGCATTTTCAGTCTAATTACAACATTGGTTTGAGGAGAATAATTTATTTGATCATCGAGGTATTTTCTCCTTCTTCTAATGAGGTTATTATTGTGACAAGTTTATTAATGAAACACTTGGATTGGGCCAATGTTATACTAGTTTTATGTAGTCCTTAACATGGGACACCTTTACCATAGAAAATCTCAAGATCACTGTAGTCGAAGTGAATGGGAAGTATACTAAGACTATTGTTTCCAATCACTTATGATGATCACTTTGAGGTAGATAACCAATATATCACCAAACAAACCAACAAATTAGAATTTATTACATGGTCATGAAACCTTATATAATGGATCGTAATATATATTTAACTGTTGGAAATTCTCGTCCAACATTATAAAACAACCAGCAGACAACCTGTTTTAGAGAGAAAAAAACTTTTTAGAGGAGGGACGCCTTGCAAAGTAGCTAAAGGGTTGAAGTGAGGCTGCGTTTTGCTTGTGTCCATGAGATTTTTTCCTTGTGTTTCACCACCATTACTTTGTTTAGTGTCCAACTTAATCTTTCTTCACTTTCTTTTCTACTTGGCTATTCTATTGTATGAGGCTAACTCCATTTAGAACTATCAACCTCAAGATTTGAAAGCTTCAAAAAATCCAAAAACTCTATCAAACAACTCAGACAACAACTCTGGTCCAAGTCTACTCAGGATTTGAAATCTTAAAAAAATCCAAGAAAAAGTATGAAGATTTCATTTAACAATAAAAATCAAACTCTTTTAAGATCTGAAATTTATTTTTCTCATTTTATTGTTTATTTCTTTTCTTTTAATTTTCAAAACACATAAGTTAAAAAAATAAAAATAATGTAAATTCATTTTATTTTTTCTAAATAATTTCCAATGCACATATTCACATTTCATTTATATCTTCTTTTAACTATTTATTTTAATTTTCTGTACTTTTAAATTTCCATTAACTTCCCTTTTCTTTCTTTTATTTAAGTTAACTCCTTCTAAACATAATTTTAAAAGGAAACATTTCATTTCAACATATTCTTAGAGTCATTAACTTAGTTAACTTTAGTTTGTTTATATTTAGTTTTGAAAGTGTGTATTTTAAATTCCACGCTAACTTTTGTTTTAATTTTCATTCTATATTAAAAAAAAACGAAAAAAAAAATCTTATATATTAAAAATACAAAAAAAAATTCAAAATTTCAAAATGCAAAGTTTGTTTATGGTTTTTTTTTTCTTTAACTATTAATTTTTTACAATTGTGTTAATAATTTTGAAACAACCATGGTTTAATTTACATAAACAGAAACATAAAATTCATATAATTGTAAAACTAATAAAAATTGAATAATTACACAAAGTATAAATAAGATATTAATGCTTAGACTTCTATGTTGTTAGGGTCTAATGTGTTTTATTTTCGGGGCTTGAAACCTAGGGTAACATTCCTGCTTCTTCCCTCCTAGCCTCATGGGAGGTTGAGATGTTGGTTTCAAAACACTATTGTTTTGGCATCAACATATTTTTGCGACCATGCTGGGGAGGATCATTCAATGGTTCTTTCCTAGTCTTGATTTAGTTCTTTCAAGTTATCTTTTATCCTCTTGAAACTTCTATGTCTCAACAAATTGAAAGCATGTGTAGTGGTTGTAACCCCATGGTTTCAACTACTAATCATAGGAAAGTCATTTGCATGTATGAAATATCTGAATTTGAGGAAGACCTAAACAATGACCCTTGGCTTGTACCTATCCCTTTGAAAATTGTTTACCCAATTAACCCTGTGTATTACAAGTTCAAGAAACATTTTCATTTATTTCATGGTCATGGACCTGTTACAGTGGATGAACATCTTTGTGCATTTTATAATGCTTGTACCATTCTTGGAGTTAATGAAAATGATAGTTGCATGCTCTTGTTTGTGAACTACCTTCAAGGTAATGCTACTTCCTTGTTTGCCAATATACTTGATGAGTGCATCTCCACGTAGTTTAAAATTTCTTATTTGTTGACTTCTACCTTTGGGTATTTGGATAATCCTTATGAGAATCTTAAGAGATTTAACCAATTTTTCATGAAGGAAGGTGAAATTATTCTTGCGTTTAATATTAGATTTATCAAATTTTATAATTCAATTTCTATTTCCATTCATCCTACCAACTTAGTTTCACTCTTGCATTATTATGATCTTCTACCTCCTCTTTATCATTGGTGGTTTGAGGAAAATAATGTTCAAACTAGGGAGCTAGACTTAACCAATTGTCTTGATTTTGAAGAGAAATCCTGTAGAATAGGTTTCTCCTTTGGTGTTCCTAGTTTGCACAAATATTTGTCATCCTTAATTCCCATCATCCAAAATTTAAAAGATCACATTCTTTCCCTTGAATAACAATCTTCAAATCATTCCTACCTTAAGAGATCTTTGGAGCCCTCTTTCATAGGGCCTAATTATAATGCCTTCACTATTTGTGATCAAGAGTTTGGATCATTATGATGACTATGACCATATCATAATTCTCAACGATTGGTCCATCCCTCACATTCCAATACCACCATTCTTGTAACTAATAGACAAGACCAACCCCTAGAACATGGTTTACCCCAAGCCTATCATTCATGTACATACATTAGAGGAGATGACTATGCAAAAAAAAAGGCTGATTTTGACCTCTTTAATACCCTTTATGATACATTTTTATTTGATGATATTACAAATGAATGGTCAACTCAAATGCATGACAACCCTTTCGATTCAATAGATATATGGGATGAGTCTTGTTTTGAAAATATTCATGAGGTTGATCAAGATCTTGAATTGCATAATACTTTTTCAAATCCATTGTTTCAATTAAAATAAGTCAAGGAGCTCGATATTTGCACACATACTCCTCTTGATATGTGAACACTTACCTTCAACGATGATGATGAGGTTAAGGGAATTCCTATATTTTTGAATCCTTTATATGAATCTTCTTTGCATTATGATGACCCTATTTTTGATAGGAAAATTGCAACATATGGCATTATGATGTTTGATAAGTCTATTGACCCTATATTTGATAAATCTATTGGTATGTATTGAAGGATGGTAATAATTTATTTTGGGTCTTGATATTTCATTCTTTGTCGCCTTATGCATTTGTTGGTTGGCATGTCAGTGAGATTTTCTTGCACAAAGTATTCCAAGTCATGAATTATGATTGTAATATCATCCCACTTGATTCCTAGGTTATTGCATCCTTCTTCCCCTATACATAAATAAAAGAGTATATATAAAAATGTAAATAAATAAGACAAATTTTTAACAAAATAGGTAGATTAAGTTTTTGGTTTACTTCATTTTATTTCCTTTTATTTTTAACTTTTTCTTTTGCTTTCAGTTATATGCTTTCTTTTCCTTTTTGTTTATCACTTTGATTTGATGTTCGAACTTGATGGAGCAATGGTTATTGATTAGAAAATGTATATGTATATTAGGATTAATTGATAGACCAATTAGTTTGGTGGACAACAGGAACCAAGTTGTCTGGTTATGTGTTGGAATTCCTTGGTTTGGATACCATATGCACTAAGAAAAAATCCTTGCTTAAAACAATCATTAGTCCTTCCCAATTTTTTTTTTTTTTTTTTTTCTTTTCTCCATCCTCACCATCTTGACATAGCTCCTGCATACACATCATGGATTCTCATTGTTATATTTTAGTTTTCCCTTAACACACATTTGTGACAAATCATTCATCTTTCTATTCTTCTTGTCAAAGGTTGTAAGAGTTTTATTTGTTGTCTTTAATACACAGGAAAAAAACCCCTCATCACTTCGCTTTCTATGAATTATTCCACGAAGTCCCAAACCATACATCATTTAAATTTTCATTTATTCCCCGTGTTGTATAATGGATATTGATATCTACCATCAATTGTTTGATCTCTAATCCCCATACACTTTATTTCATTGTTCTAATAAACCAAAGTTACTTAATCTTGCACATCACTGTAAGCAACACACATATGTTAGTTGGCATACATTGATCACAATTTCGTTCAATAGTTTTAGTCGACAAAGAATTCCTAAGCTTCCTCTCATTTTAAACTATTCACCCAAAAAAAACTCTGTGCCATTTCACTGAATGGCTACTACACATTTTAAAAAGTCTTTCCCACTCCTCACACTATCACATTTTACACTCATGACTTACTTTTCGCATATATATTTCATGAATCATGAATTTGTTGAGTTATGACATTACTGCACAATGTTATATCATTTTTTTTTATTATTATTATGACTTTGGCATTATTCCATGCCATGCCATAACCAAAACAAATCATTATACCATGATTCACCTCCTACCACTATATATATCACAATATCCCTAACACACTCATGTAAGCTCGTATATAGAAAAGAGTTAAAAATTATTCTATCCAGGAAATTGAAATATAATAAATGAAAATGCTATGTTGTATATGCTTTTTTATTCCTAAAGAAGTAATCTTACATTAAAGTTGTTTAATCTTGCACATCATTGTAAGCGACACATCTGTTGGTTGGCATACTGTGATCACAATTTTGGTCAACAGTTTTAATCGGCAAAGAACTCAATTTTGGAACAGATAGTTTATTGGCTTTGGAAATCGTCACAATCTTTATTGAAGGAATCTTCGTTTGTTCTCGCAAAAATGATGTGGTATTAGTGAATGAAACCTCGCCCAACTCCAAGCCATCGTGGTTTTCTCCTTTTGCGTTCTCTCAATTTTGATGTTATGCGCAACATTGTTTTGAATACTGTTATTGATGAACTTAAAATCCGTCTGGGTCTGAAGGCTCTAATTCTTTTCATGATGAAGATTCTAAAGAATTTGATGCTTTTCTAGATTTTTATGAATACCATGAGAATGATAATGAGGTAGCATGCATTCTACATCGTGGCAGTTAATGTTTACGAGATTGCAACTTCAGAATCCAAATTGCACATTAACTATGGTGCTATGTGGGATGTAGTAATGCCTCTCGTGGGTGCCATACATTATCCTAGGAGCGATGGTGATCTCCAGCTGGTAAATATTCTTCTTCTTATTACTATCATGGAAGAGCATCCAAGAGGTTGACATGTCGGAAGCTCATATTCAGTTATTTGAGTGATAGACGCCCCACATGAAGAAGACATGAACTCAAAACAACGTGGTTATCAACGCAAGTGTGGTTCCGTCCCTATGTAAACTGTACAAAGCATTGGCCAGATTACTTCACGACTATAATATTATCAGCTTTTTGACCTCTTGAAAACCGAAGGCGTTGTAAAGTTTGAAAAAAAAGATGCTAATTTGAACAAAGTTCTTACTGTCACGAATGTTATCTGGAACGGAGTCGATAGTGTCCCTCCAATAGAGCCTTGACACGATTTGTACTGTAAAATAAAAAGTCCTACAGCAAGTTCATCCATTCTTTGATACGCTCATGTTCAGATTTATGTATACATCTTGTATGGTTTCCTGTGCACTGTTATGTGGCACGAAAAATAGATCTCACGCCAAGACGATTGAAAAGGGAGCAATCCTGCATGAAGCTCACGTTTTCAATTTATCCTCAACTTGATGCAGGGTGATGTCCCCAAGTCATCAGAAAGCTTCTATATTTAGTTAATCAAAGAGAAAACTTTCATGAAGGTCAAATCTACATAAGTTTTATTTGTTGTCATAGATATTTTTTAGTCCAATTGCAATGCTGGCTTGAGGAGAATAGTTTATTTGATCATCAACGAGTTTTCTCCTTCTGCTGATGAGGTTATCATTGTAACAAGTTCATTAATGAAACACTTGGATCGGGCCAATATTATACGAGTGTTATGCAGTCCTTAACATGGACCACTTTCACCGTGGTAAATCACAAGTTGATAGTAGTCAAAGTGAATGGGAAGTATACTAAGCCCGTCGTTACCAATAGCTTGATGATCACACTGAGCCGGACAACCAGCAAAACCAGCAAATTGGAAGTTATTACATGGGCATGGAACCTTATATGTCGGATCATAATATATATTTTCATATATCTCCAGCACGTTCTCTCTTAAAATATTGAGGAAGCACTTCATAATGCAAAAGTTGACGGTTAGATATACCAAATTAGGCCCAAAATTAATTTAAATTCAAAATTGTTGGGTTGACCTGGCCAATTTGCTTAAAAAATAAAAATAAATAAATAAATAAATAAAAATTCTGACAAAATAAAATCAATTTGCATCTAAAGATCCTCTTAAGGGCGATGTTATGTCAATGAATGTTGGGCTCACGAAATGAAACGTTGGGCCTTCAAAGGCCAAAACCCTATCGACACGTGCAAATAACCTCATGATTACCGCCAAGGTGACAACCACTCCATGTAGAAATGTCCATGGTTGCATGGGTGACGTGCAATGCTCCAAAGGCGAACATTCACATGGAAAAGACACATCCGCTTGGGTCTAGGTCCACCAAAGTTCCTCCAAAGGAAAAAGCCTTCCTCTTCTTGGAAGAACCCCTTCATCTTCATCATGCCCTCTCACTGGGGTCTCAACATCCATCAAATGGGATTTGAGCCCTCATGAAGGTTCGAGCTAGTCATCTCTCCATGTACATATTCACTGGGAAAGGTCCTGCAAAGACAATAAGTATGCCCTCCAGGGGTCTATAAGTCACATGCATCATAATACGTAACTCACATATAATAATTAAAACACCCAAACATGTGCATTAAACCTCCCTAAACCCAAACAAATGCTCAAAACCTTATGCAACTTAACAAGTCTAGGGTTTGGAATGGTCTCAAGGTGTCCTATTGAGCCAATCTCCCTTAAGTCAAGGTTGTCTCCCCAATGGAGTTTGATCCAAATCATGCAAGCGTATGAGGTGGTGAGGGGAAAACCTGTGTGCATGGGGTGCATGTGATAACATGTAAATGTAACACTCACCTATGGTTTCCTTTGTTGAGGGTGAGTTGCACCTTGTCATGGAAGAAAATCTTTCCAAGCCCATTGATTGCCACTTATTCCTTTTATCTTTTCTTTCTTCTTTTAGCTTTCTTTCTTCATGCTGCAAGAAAAGAGTTGATGGCCACCGCCATCGCTTGGTGACCAACTAGTGGAAGTGTAACCCACAAACATTTCACGGAAATGAGAAGGTTGTCTCATGATGAGACCCCCTTTCTCTTGGCCATGCAACCAAGAGCCACTACCGTGGCTTGGTGACCAATTGGGTGGTCGTGCCATACCGCTACATGTTCAAGGTCATGATAGGTCAACTCATGATGAGACCTCCTATCGACCAACAAATGCCTTGAGTGTTTTATTCATATGTGGGTCCCATTTTCTTGTTGAGAAGCATTTCAGTGCTTTCTCGAGTTTCCCTGGGTGAAACATCTCGAAGGTTTAAATTCGACTCTTAACTTTTCCCAGCTACATTTCCCCCTCATCCTTTAGCCCCTTCTTCCCATGAGGTAAGGTACAACCCTTTCCAAGTGGAGCCTTCCCCAATGCCCAAAAATGTGGATAAATGGAGGGGATAAAGATGGAAAATGGTAAGTATGGAGGGAACGAGTGACGACTCTTCAAAGATCCATTAGGTAGCAACCTACCCTAAAGGGAAACCAACTTGCTAGGGCACCATGTGACCCTCCCAGGTTTGAACAAGGAAAAGAGCATAAATTCAAGAAAACGTTATGAAATCTAGAAATATTACATGCAGAGGGATTTGATTCAAAAGAGGGTATCATCCCATTTTTTGAATAAAAATGTCATCAATCAACGCATGAATGGTAATTGTGGAGGGATTTGATACCTCTCCTTGGTTGACCAAATTTCTGGTTTTCAAAGACATATACGATTGATCATTTTGATGACGATTTTTCAACTTATGAATGTAATCAGAATCCAAATTTTCCACTAAATATTAAATGTAAGATACAGTTAATTTCCATATTTTGATGTGAAAACACGGTAGAAATGAGAACAACACCAATGAAAGTAATCAATTTTTAGGGTTTTTCTGGTCGCTATACTTCAACGAGAGAGAAAAAAATAATGTATATGACTGGAATGTACCATAATATTCATTATGTAGGATATTTTATTGCATACACTAGTTCAAGATCACTAGCAATCTTGAACTAGCAATTGCTAAAGATCGATCAGAATCTTGAAGTTGCAATCAAAGAGAGAGAAATTTCTTTTTTTTTTTTCAAATATTAGGTCGTACAGGGAAGTGCATTAAAAATGGCAAACAAAGGATATGATGTTACTGACAAAATGAGAAGCAAAGAAGATAATACAGAGAAGACGAAATTGGAAAACATGAATGAGCAGAGCGCAGAGGGTTGAGTATATTCATTAAGGGAAAAGAGTTGAGCTAAATAGGCTCCAAGAAATGAAGAAATGAAACAATAGATCCTAACTAACTCGTACAGCTGGCCAAGATAGCTGGCAGTGTACAGTCACATACTATTAAGGTTACTGATATAATTAACACTCCCTCTTAAACTCAACAGTTACAAACATTAGCACTGATAAGGCCCAAGTGTTGTCTCTGAAAATAAAAAACAGATTTTCCTAGTGGCTTTGTAAAAATAGCAATGAGTTGATCTCGAGAGACACATAATTGAAGTGCGATGTCACCATTATTGACTCGCTCATGTATGAAGTGAAAACGAGTGTCAATATGCTTTCTTTTCTTGTGAAACACATGGTTTTTGGATAGAGCAATTGTTGAGGTGTTGTCACAAAAGATAGGATTCGACTCATTTTCTGTATGTGACATATCATTCAATATTCTTCTCAGCCACACAGCTTGACAGGAAGTTGAGGTGACAATGACATACTCTTCCTCTGCAGAAGATATTGAGACAATGGGCTACTTCTTCGATGCCCATGAAATCAGGTTCATGCCCAGGTGAAAAGCATGTCCCCAGGTGATTTTATTGTCATCTAGGCTACCTGCAAAATCACTGTCAGTGTAACCAGAAAGATGATTATGTTTTGACTGAGTGTACCATAAGACAAAGTTGAGTGTGCCTGCAATATATATAAGAATCCTTTTCTCCATCTTCCAGTGAGAATATTTGGGGGATTCCATAACCCTGGAAACAAAGTTGGTTGCATACATAATATCAAGCCTAGTTGATGTAAGATACAAAAAACTGCCTACTAAACTTTTGTACGGGGTAGAGTCCATTGTAGGGCCTTCATATTTCTTGCTCAATTTTGTGCCTAGGGGTATAGGAGTTGTTGTTGGATTGCAGTCTTCCGCGCAAAATCTTTTGATGATGTCTGTTGCATACTTTTTGTAGTGTACCCTTTTCACTACCGAGGTTTCCAACGTCACAGTTACCATTCTATACATGGATTTTTACATAATTCGTACATACATTATAAGCACATGCATTTAACACCATTAAACATACTTAAATCTCAAAGTAAAATATATAAGTTACTGCTACAATTAAACAAGACATAGCATTCAACAGTAATTCATTCACACAACGGAAAACATGATAACATATCCAGAAGAGTCATGGAAATGTGACAAAACATAATTCAGATACTTATCTTTATCAATGGTAGAGTCCACCAACCAAATGCAGGCCTTCCACGAACCTCCCAGCCATAGACCGCACTGCTCCTCAACTCAACAGTGGGTCACCCCCGAGCTGGGACTGAGCTCCACCCCAGGGAAAGGAATCCAGACTCGGGCTGAGGTTACAGGGAAAAA
>SNQJ01S0014246.1:0-34621 GCA_010110895.2 Picea sitchensis
TACTAATGAGGGGATGTGCAGAAAAAGAGACCACGATGGCGGTGGAAGGCACCTGAAAAGGTAGCATTAAATTATACTGAGAATTAAATACCATATTTGGACTCCACTGGCCGGGAGAACCAAAAGCAGCTCACTGGCCCTGAAATTCAATGCCTCGTAGGCTGGTAGGTGGATGGCTTGATGAGGGATGGGATGGTAAACCGCCCATCCGTAGGGCCGTCAGGCCTGATCGACACGAGGGTAATCATGCCACACGCAACCTCGCAAAAGGATAAGGCGTATGACAAAGACGATTGAAGGGGCAGACGCGAGGGGAACTCTGGAAAATTACGCAGAGTGAGTGATAACAGAGAGGAAGGATTGCAACCTTCACTCCTGGTCACTGGCAGACAGAGAGACGCAATCTCAGAGCATCGTGGTCTCAGCTCGGGGGTGGTTAGTGGTAAATCCGTTGGGAGTCGCTGAGCCTACGGTTGGGTGGAAACGAGCACCCCTCTCAGTAGTTGCACCCACTTCTGGTGTTATTTCTGATAAGTATTTTATGTATTGCATCTTGAAATTCATACACTGATATATATAAATCTATAAATATACTCACAACACTGTGAGATTGTGAACGATTTTAGTGTAAGAATGTTTGTGAATGTTTTGATAACAATTAATGGACATATGCTTGTAATGGAGGAATCCATGCACGACTTACGTCGATAAAAATGAATCTAATTATGCCCAGGTTGAACTAAGTCAGGTATCCAGACCGTTCTTGGGAATTGGTTTCCCTTATCTGTATCCAGGAATGCCCCAAAATAGACCTCTTCACGGAGATTCCCTCCTTAGAAAGGTTTACCAAAAACCTGGAAAAAGGGCGTGATTGTGCAAGTCTTAACAACCCTGTGCAAAGAGGAATGACCCTCTTGAAATCCCGAAGTAGCAGCGTAAGGATGAGTATTGATCAATGGATGAGATCCTATCGGGGAATCTGCGGTCATTCATGACCGTTAAATCGAAGGAATGAATGAAGGCGTAATTTTCCTTAACCCCTTTTTCCTCTATCTTCGTGAATAGCGAGGAAATCGGAATCATAGACCCCCAAGGTCCATGAGAACATTTGGACCGTTGGTTTTTCCACGTCCAAGGAGTAGTGGGAAAGGGCGCAGCATCGGGACCGATCTGAGCCGTCAAATCTTAGCTAGGAAACCCGACAGTCATTAGATCTATAGGGAGATAAACGAGGGTTAAGCCCTCGTGAATAGGGATCTCACTACCTCGGAGGCTCGCGAGTTAAGAGCCCAAAGTTTGGAGGCTCCAAGTCGCGAGTGGCAAAGCCACGAGAGGATCTGAGCCATCCATCTGAGGAGGACAGGTGGCAGAGATCCAGGAAAATTCGTGAACTCAAAGGTTCGCGAGATGGGAGTTCAAAAGATGGACGATCCAAGTTGCGAGTGGAGAGGTCATGAAAGGATCTGAGCCGTCCATCCGAGGAGGACAGGTGGCAGAGATCGAGAGATCTCGCGAACTCGGGAGTTCACAGGGTGAACGCCCAAGTAATTGGTGTTAAAAGTCGCGAGGCGCGAGGACATGAAGTGGCGAAGCCACGAGAGGATCCGAGCCGTCCAGCCGAGGAGGACAGGTGGCAGAGATCCTAGGATCTCGCTACCTCGAAGGTTCATGAGTTAAGAGCCCAAAGTTTGGAGGATCCAATTCGCGAGTGGTGAAGCCATGAGAGGATTTGAGCCATCCATCCGAGGAGGACAGGTGGCAGAGATCCAGGAATCTCGCTACCTCGGAGGTTTGCGAGTTAAGAGCCCAAAGTTTGGAGGCTCCAATTCGCAGGTGGCGAAGCCACGAGAGGATCCGAGCTGTCCATCCGAGGAGGACAGGTGGCAGAGATCCAAGGATCTCGCTACCTTGGAAGATCGTGAGGTAGGAACCCAAAGGTTGGGCACTCCAAGTCGTGAGTAGCGAAGTGCCGAGGGCCAAGCATGAGAGAACACATGGCAACACTTCAAGGTGGGGCCCGCGTGATTGACGGGTGGACCTACATCGCCCAGAGAAGGGAGTCAATGCTCTGTTGACTCCACGTGTCTCAGGGATTCGCAAGAGAAGGGCATGGAGGCTCAACACTTGGACTTACGAAGCAACAAGTAGCGAAGAGGAGCTAAAGTTTGGCCTAGCTAGTGGTCATGCGTAGAGGACGCTGACAGAAGGGAGCTATACTCATTTCGTGATCTCAGGTATTGGCGATTTGTGAAGGAAATTCGAGGGTCTTCGACTCATGACCAGCGAGGTCGCGAGTTGTAAGAGGCACCTGCATTTAGGCGCGTATGTGGTCCTATCAAACTAAGGACTAAAGAAAGGGAGCTAGTGCCTTGTCGTTAAGCGGTGGATAGATCTGGACCGCCAAAATCTGCACGCCTAGATCTACGGTTAGGATTTCATTCTGAAGACCTCTCACCACCCTACCTTCAAGATTGGACCCCATGGTATCGCTGAGTCGCGAAAACACGAAAAGGCACCTGGGTTGCTTGGTCTATGGTCCTAACCCATGATCATAGGGAGGTGAACAGGGGAGAACTATCATGCACTAGACCCCCGTAGGACTTCGGGGATTCGGTCCCTTGAGGTAGAACGAAAATTTTTATTATTTTGTAGTGGGTATGTTACAACACATGGAAGAGGAACCTAAGGATAAAGTTCCATGTGTTGAAGAATTCACAATACCGAAAGAGTTTGAGGAAGTCTTTAAAGACATACCGGGGTTGCCTCGGAAAATAGATATTGACTTCTCTATTAATCTGATGTCGGGAGTAGCACCTATATCCAAGACTCCTTATAGGATGTGTACACCAGAGCTAAAGGATTTGTAGATGCAACTTGAAGAGCTTATGAATAATGGGTATATATTCCCAAGTGTGTTGCCTTGGGGTGTGTCAATTTTGTTCGTGAAGAAGAAAGATGGTATGTTGAGACTATGTATCGATTTTAGACAATTGAACAAAGTAACAATAAAGAACAAGTATCCTTTTCCAAGGATAGATGATCTGTTTGATCAAGTGAGAGGTGCACATATATTTTTCAAGATAGATCTCGGATATAGATATCACCAAGCGAGAATTAAGGAAGAATACATCAATAAGACTTCATTCAGAACAAGGTATGGTCATTATGAGTTTACAGTTGTTCCATTCGAGTTGTCAAGTGCACCAATTGTCTTCATGTGTTTGATGAACGAAGTTTTTAGGAGTTACTTAGAAAAGTTTTTCATTTTCTTTTTTGATGAAATTCTTATTTACTCCAAGTCTGAAGAAGAGCACGAAAATCACTTGAGGGTGGTGTTGCAGGTGTTGAGATAGTATCATATTTATGTGAAACTGAGAAAGTGTTCATTTTATCAGCAACAAATTCACTATTTGGGTCATTTTATTCAGAAAAAGGAATAGTTGTGGACCCAATGGAGATAAAAGACATTGAAGAATGGACAAAGCCAAGAAACATTGCATAAGTGAGATCCTTTATGGGTCTAGTAGGGTACTATAGAAGCTTTATTGAAGGATTATCAGAGATTGTGCATCCAATCACGTCCCTGCAGAAGAAAGGTGCACAATTTGAATGGACTTTAGATTGCGCAAGGAGTTTTCATCACTTGAAAAAATTGTTAACAAGTGCACTAATTTTGAGAATTTTAGATCCAGATGCAGACTTTGTTGTATTCATGGATGCGTGCAAGGAAGGACTCGGTGGAGTCCTGATTCAAAATGGACATGTGGTGTGCTACGAATCAAGGAAGTTTAAGGATCATGAAAGACTCTATGCTATGCATGACTTAGAATTGTCAGCTATAATGCATGCTTTGAAGATGTGGCAGAATTATCTCATGGGCAAGATATTTGAGCTAAGAATAGACCATTGTGATATGAAGTTTTGGACAACCAAGTTTAAATTGAAAACAAAGAAGGTGTTTAGAGTTCCTAAGTGAGTATGACTTCAACGTAAAGCATATCAGAGGAAAAGAGAACAAGGTGGCTGACGCTCTCAACATGAGGATGCATGAAATGTATGATACAACCATTAGCATGTACCAGATAGATTTGCACGACATAATTTTGGAAGTTTTCAAATAAGATCTGTGTTATATGGATATAAGTGTGACTTTACAACAAGGTATGTCACAGCCAAAGTTTGAAGGTTATGAACTAAGAGAGGATGGGATCCTCATGTATAGATATGGATTTTATGTACCGAATGATCAAGATTTGAAGAGCTTGATATTATAAGAGATGTATAAGGTTCCTTATGCTAGACATCCACGTTACCAGAAGACCATTGTTGCAGTTAAGAAGCAATACTTTTGGCCAGGTATGAAAAAAGAAGTTGCGGATTTTATTGTGAAATGTGTCGAATGTCAAAAGGTCAAGGATGAGCGCAAACATCCAGCTGGTTTTTTGCATCCCTTTCCCATTCTTGAGTGGAAGTGAGAAGTGGCGACCATGGAATTTATAACTAAGTTGCCTAGGATTGCTAAGCAACATGATTCTATTATGGTAGTGGTGGACAAGCTTACTAAAGATGCTCATTTTGTTCTAGTGAAGTCAACTTACAAGGAACCTGACGTTGCTGAGATATACCTGCATGAAGTTGCTAAGATGCATGGTGTACCTAAGAAGATTGTGTTTGATCGAGATTCCAAGTTCACCTCGAACTTTTGGAAAGGGTTATTCAATGGATTTGGAACAAGTCTGAATTTCAACACAACATATCACCCTGAGACAGATGGCCAGACTAAGAGGGTAAACTGGGTGATTGAAGACATGCTAAGGATGTATGTGATTGATAATCCATCCAAGTGGGAATACTACCTTCAATTGGTAGATTTTTATTACAACAATGGTTACCAGGCATATTTAAAGATGAGCCCAATTTAGGCACTTTATGGTAGAAAGTGCAACATGCCAGTGAGTTGAGACAACCCAGTTGATCGCATAGTAGTTGGGTCAGATCTAATCTGATAAATGGAGGAGTAGATGGTAAAGATAAAGAAGAATTTAAAGGCTTCCCAAGACAGACAGAAAATATGCACAGATAAAGGTAGAACCCACGGAAAATTTAGAGTGGGTGATCACGTGTTTCTGAAAGTGAAGGCTAGGCGCAATTCCCTGAAGTTGGGAAAGTGTTCTAGGCTAGAAATGCACTATTGTGGGTCATTTTAAATCCTTGAAAGGATTGGTCTTGTCACTTATATGCTTGCATTTCCTGCGTCATTATGCATTCATAATTTTTTCCATGTGTCATTACTTAAGAAGAAGTATGTACCTGCTGCTAATCACATTATTGATTGGAATGTGATTCAGGTGGAGCCAGAAGGTAGATTTCAAGTGCGATCAGTTTGGATATTGGATTGGAAGGTCAAGCATCTCTGGAATTGAGACATAGAGCTGGTAAAGGTCCAATGGACCTGGTACAGTCTTGAGGATGCAACCTGGGAGTGTGAGGATGCTATGCCAACAAAGTATCCTCAACTTTTTGATGATGTTTGAATATTTTGTATGTACATGTATATATGATTCACTGAGGACAATGCATAAATAAGGGGGAGGGGAATGTAATCTCCCTGATCTAGAACCCTTTGTAATTGTACATATTGGATGGTGAGCCATTGAAACCAAGTGTAAATGTAATGTACATTTAGGCTAGTGAACCAAGGACACTTGGTTATGGTATTGCGTGCATCAGAGTAAGTACGCAGAGAATTGTTATAAAGACAAGGTGCACACATTTTGTGTGTTGCATGTGCCTGGGAAAGTGCACACATTGCATTGTGTTGCACACACTTGGGTTAGTGTGCGGGGATGAATGTTTATGTTTTGACACTGGAGATCCTATGTGATTATGAGGCTGGTGGGCCTGGACGCAGATATGCTAGTGTGCCTATCCATGTATTTATAATCATGATTATTAATATAATATTTCATCGTTGTGCACTGACTGACTTAGACGAAATGAAATGGGGGGTCTACTCCATCGGAAAAGGTAAAAGGGGTTGAGTCGTATGTCTTGGGGAAATATTTTATAATATTTCCATGAAAAGTGTAAATGTAAAATATATTATTTTTTATCCTAGGTTCCTGAGGGTAGGGAATGGGTCACCAAGTGGCTTAAAGCTACTTTTGAAGGTGATAAGTGTCAAGTGGAAGGAATATAATATACATTGCTAAACTTAGTGTATTCTGGGTATTATTAGGATGATTATGGCATGGGAAATGATCCAGGATTGGGAAAAGAGTTCATGTAATAGGATCTCATGATCATAAGGGGGTCAAAATTTATGGAAAATATGATTATTACCTTATCTGTAGGGAGAATCTTGTAGGAAGTTGTGAGCTATAATTAGAGTTACTGTCAAGGAGATGGGTGGACAGACCATGCAAAATATATATGGGTGAGAGACTGATTGTTGTGGAGTGGTTGTCAGACTCATGGGCATACTCTCCAGGCAATATTTTTGTCAAGAGTTTTTCTCTGGTGCATTGAGCATTAGTCGTAGGGCTCAAAGACTTCATGTCCGATCTATTGCTAGTAACCCTAGGAAGGGAAGTGGGGAAACTGAAGGACTGTTGAGCAGAGAAGGGGCACACTTCCTTGGGTGTGACAGGTGCATGGGGAATGAGGAATTGTGGGCTAGTTACAACAATGGGCACTTAGGACTGGGAAATTATGTTGAGTTTCATAACATAGATTGTTGTTAGGGACCGTTTTTTCTCTGGTGGAGTTGAGCCCCAAATCGGGGGTGACCTGTTGTTGAGAGCTTGTGAACAACATAGTCTATGGTTGGGAGGAACGTCTGATTCAAGTTCGCAGTTGGTGACTTTAATTTAAGATAAGTGTTCCTTATGTACTTGTCTTGGTTACTGCGTGCATTTTTGTCTATGTTTGAAATAGGTTAAATCCGTGTATGTGTTGCATATGAGTATTTGTTGTTATTTTGTTAATTGATGCTTTTTCATGTAAGTATGGTGCTTATATATTGTAATTGTAGTTGTGGATGGATATGATAAATGTGGTTAGTCTTTCGTGTTAAATTAACCTTGTGAATTCAATTATGAATTGTCAAGGAGAGGATTGAGTGGCTAGTGCACATGATTATAACCTCTGTGCACCATGAGACTGAAATTTGTGTGTGCGTTTAAGGAATAGACCTCATGCACAACGAAATCATAAGTAGCGCATGATTCCTAGATGGATGCATGCACAGTTATGTTGTGAGATTAATATGTTGGTGCATGCAGTTAGTGAGTCACTTCTTCTATATAAGACTATGTTCAAAAGATAATGATGCTTCCACTATTTTTAAGTTGTTTGGCGCAACTAAATCTTGGTCTGAGTGCATTACTTCAAGTGATACTGCGCGAACTTGTGTTAAAATAATATCTATGTAGTGAAACTTCAGATTAACATTTCTCAGTAGAATGTTGGGGATGTTACAATTTGGTTGACTTGGAGTTACAAAAGTTGAGGTTGTGTGACATGTCCAGACTCAGGTGGCTCGAGATGTTACAACATGTGATAAAATATAGCATCTCGAGTCTTTATCACTCTTATTCAAATCAACATGACTAAGGAGAAAGACTACACCTAGGCCATTCACCACTAGAATAAACCTGTGAGTGAATGTATCATCCTCCCTTGGTCAAATTAGCATGACCAATCTAGGAGAATGTCTACCCAATGTTGCTAACTGGAGAACCATCAACATCTTGGGCCATTCAACACTATCATATCCTTGTGAGTGAATGTATCATCCTCCCTTGGTCAAATTAGCATGACCAATATGGGAGAATGTATTTCTGATGATGAAACATCAACTAACATCTAGCATCTTGAGTCTTTATCACTCCTAGTCAAATCAAAATGACTAAGGAGAAAGCCTACACTTGGGCCATTCATCAATAACAAAGCCCCATGAGTGAATGTATCATTTTACCTTGGTTATATTGGCATGACCAATCTGGGAGAATGTATGCCCGATGATGAAACATCATCTAGCATCTATCATATCGAGTCTTTATCACTCCTAGTCAAATAAACATGATTAAGGATAAATAATACACCTGGGCCATTCACCACTAGGAAAGCCTCGTGAGTGAATGTATCATTTTCCCTTCATCAAATCGACATGACCAATCTGGGGGAATGTATGCCCGATGATGAAACATAAACTGACATCTAGCATCTTGAGTCTTTATTACTCCTAGTCAAATCAACATGAATAAGGAGAAAGACTACACTTGGGCCATTCACCACTAGCAAATCCCCATGAGTGAATGTATAATTTTCTCTTGGTCAAATTGGCATGAATAATATGGGAGAATGTATGCCCGATGTTGCATATTGATTTTTTAGATCCATTTGGAAGTCACCACTGACTTCCCCTCATGTCTCGACACAATCTTCGACACATCGTTCTTCATGATGGACTGATACTCTTCCATCATGACATCCTTCCAAACCTGTTGGCATGCTTCCTCCTCATAATTGGAAGGTTTTGAATTAATGATGTGACTCATCAATGCCATATAACTCAAGAAACTCTGAGATCATTTTCTCTGCTTGAAAGTACCACTGGGAGCTGCATTCTTATCAACATCCTCCAAAGTGTCATGAAGCCATGCTGGCCTCTTTGTTAGGTACCAGATCTATTATAATAACAAAAAACATAAATACTGTAGAGAATAACAACATAACAACACAATAGATGAAACCACAACACCAAAATAATACCTTTATTGATAGGAAACAATGTTCACTTGCGTCTTTGAGGGGGAAACCTCCAACAAAGCAACACTCTATTATAATAATTCTCAAGACAAAACTTCTCATTCCCTCGACTCCTATTTATACTAAATCTATATACCACAAGAATAATATAGAGGAAGATCTTCTAGAAGCGAAATATTCTATTAGGTATTCATACATTTGACATATTCTTCCTTATTACTAGGCCTAATTAATATTGACCTTTATTACATGGAAAACATATTATTCTACCTACATGAGGAGTTAGGGAGGTTAGGTCCCAAACATTCCCTCCCCCTTGAAACTATCCTTGTCCTCAAGGTTTGAGATGAGAAAATTGTTGTAGAATGGTAGCTGGCTCCCATGTGGCATCTGTTGGAGTTGTATATTTCCACTGTAATAACACTTTCTTGATGGTGCGATGATGGAGACGACACTCATGCTGGTCCAAGACTACTTGTGGCTTCAACCAAATGGATCCTTCTTCATCCAACTCAGGGAGACTGGTTTGAGTTTGGCACTTAGTTCCAACAACCTTCATTAAGCATGAGACATGAAAAACAAGATGTAGCTTAGAATGACTTGGCAAAGCTAACTAGTAGGTGACCAGTCTCACACGCTTGAGAACTATATAAGTTCCATAAAATTTAGGTGCAATTTTATGACAATACTGAGCCTTGAGTGAATTCTTCTTATAAGGTTGCAGTTGAAGAAACCCCCTGTCCCATTCAAAAAATTGAAGTTTAGAACTACCTTGATCTACTTGTTGCTTCACACAATCCTGGTCCATTACCAAATTTTCTTTTAGGGAATGAAGAATAGCCTCTAGAGCTGCATAATTTTTGTCAAGTTCCTAAACCTTCGAGACACATGGAATGCATGAGAGAATTGAGGGTGGATTTTTTCCATAGACTGCTTCAAACGGAGTCATGTGAGTAGCTGTATGGTAAGAGGTGTTGTACTACCATTCAACTAGTGGTAATCATTGAGCCCACTGATTTTTCCTCTCAGATGAAAAACACATCAAATATGTTTCCAAACACTTGTTGACAACTTTAGTTTGGTCATCATCTTGAGGATGATAGGATGTGATGAGATGCAATTGGGTTCCCTGTAGCCTCAACAATTCTTGCCAAAAATTGCTGGTGAAAGTGGGATCTTGGTCAGAAACAATAGAATGAGGCATGCCATGAATCTTCAATATATGACCCATTAAACGTTGAGCCATGGTGCAGGCGGTAAATGGGTGTTGAAGAACACATAAATGAGCATACTTAGAAATACGATCAACTACCACCATGATGACTGACTTATTTGCTGATTTAGGTAAGCCAACAATGAAATCCATAGAGATATCCCTCCAAATAGCTGGTGGAATCGAAAGTGATTGTAGTGTGCTAGGGGATTTGACTGTTTCTCCCTTGTTGTGTTGACATACATCACATTCCACCAAAAAAATGTGGATGTCCTGTTTCATACCATCCTAGAAAAAATAACATTTGATCCTGTCATAGGTTTTGGTAAACCCTGAGTGCCTAGCTATAGCTGTAGCATGAAGCTCAAGAAGCACCGTGGATTTAAGTTGTGAATGTTTAGTCAAATACAAATTACCTTTGTACAGAATCTCATCATTTTTCTAAGAATACCCTGAGGAAACTGAAGAATTGGCTTGCATTGTTGGATCATACGTAAATTTTTGGGATCTTCCAGCCATTCCTGGTGAACAGCTTGGAGTCAATATGGTACAATGAAGGAGAGGGAAAAGAGGGACCCTTCATATTCATATTTTTTTGAAAGATCATAGCCACCACATTGTCTTTATCTTTCTTGTAAATGATCACATAATCATACCCAAATAGCTTAGTCACCCATTTTTGTTGCTCCGAGATGAAATATGTTGCTCCAAAAAATACTTGAGGCTTTGGTGATCAGTCTTAATTTGGAAGTGTTTCCCCAATAGATAAGGGCACTGGAGATCCACTGCATGCAAAATAGCCAAAATTTATTTTTCATAGATTGATTGGCCCAAATGTTGCTCTGATAGTTGTTTGATGGTAAAGGCCAAAGGTCGACCATCTTGCATAAGGAATGATCTAATTCCTCTCCCTAAATCATCACATTCCATGAAAAAGGTCTTTGTGAAGTTGGGAAGGACCAGGATAAGAGTGGTGCACATAGCCTCCTTCAAGGCTCAGAAGGAATGATCATCTATTGGAGTCCAAGTGAGAGCATTCTTTTTAAGGAGAGTAATGAGAGGCACCAAAATTTTTCCATAATTCTTAAAAAACTTGCGATGATAGTCTTTTAAACCCAGAAAAACATGAAATATTTTGAGAGTCTTGGGGTGAGGCCAACACTTCATAGCTTCAGTCTTCTTAGGATCCACCCTAAAACCATCCTTCCCAACAATATTACCCAAGTACTCGAATTTCGAGGCTCCAAAAGCACATTTAGATTGTTTGAGGAAAAGTTGGTGTTGAGAGAGTAGATGAAGAACTCGATCCACATGATCAAGATGGGTTGTCCATGTTTTACTATAGATGAGAATATCATCAAAGAAAACTAAGACAAAATGAAGGAGAAAAGGACGAAAGATATGATTCATGAGGCTTTGGAAAGTGGAGGGAGCATTACATAAGCCAAAGGGCATGACCGAGAATTCATAGTGGCCCTCATGAGTTTGAAATGTAGTCTTAAGAATGTACACCTCTTTCATATGTATCTGGTGGTAGCCATAATGAAGATCAAGTTTAGTAAAGAACTGGGCACCACTTAATTCATCCAAGAGATCATCAATGATAGGAATGAGAAATTTGTCTTTGATGGTGAGTTTTTTAAGCATGCGAAAGTCAGGACACATGTTCTAAGAGCCTTATTTCTTAAGTACCATGACCATAGGAGAATTATAAGGGCTATTACTAGGACGGATAACACCTGCGATGAGCAATTCTTGAACAATTTTCTCAATTTCATTTTTCTGGGCAAAGGGATGATGATAGGGGTGAACATTGGGAGGAAGGATGTTGGGACGAGGGGAATGGAATGATCATGAACACCACGGGAATGGGGAAGTCCCTTGGAAGTGGAAAAAACAACTTGATGTTTGGAGAGGATGGATTGGAGGTCAAGATGCACAGAGGGTGTCCCAATGGCTTGAATGGAATGGAGTTGTGTAATAATACCATAATGACCTTTTTTCAGGAGCTTTTCCATGCAATGGGAACTGTTGATATGAGGGGAACCTACTGTGATTCATTTTTTCAGGAGTTGGCCCTCCTGGTTGAATTGAATGGTTAATTCCTTAAAATCCACGAGAATGTGGCCAAGAGTCCTTAACCATTCAGTACCCAACACAATGTCACAACCTATAGAGCTTAAAAAGAAATATTATATTAATATTTCTTAAAAACATAAAGTATCAATAATTAATTTATCCTAAGTCCTAAAGTAGGGGACACGTGTATCAGAGTAGCTTCCAACATGACAAGTGTCAAGTTGGAGACATGAATACTTATTGCCGAGACTTAGTTCCTTTGGGGGGATCGACCGTTGTGGGGGGGGAAGAGAGGGGTGGAAGAATTGTTGAGAATATTACCATTTTTCCTTCAATTAGAGAACCAATATCCATGATACATTCTGTCAGTCCTTGAAATATCCTCATATCTTCCTACCACCGTACCTAGACCAGATCGATAACCATTCCTATTGGTGTACCTGTCATCTTAGGAGAGGGATTGAAGAGGTGGGTTGTCAGGCCCGTGAGCAATTCTCTGAGTGAGAGAATTGTTGGGGATCGATTTCTTGAAGGTGCTAAACTACGACTACAACACTCTGAGACTTATGGTCTGGCCTGTTCGTGAAGCCTTGGAAGGGAAGTGGGGCAGCCGAAGGACTGTTGAGCAGAGAAGGGGAACAATTCCTTGGGTGGGATAGGCATGTGGGGAAGAAGAGGTTGTAGGCTGTGGTTGAGTGAACACCTGAGAGGGAGTCCTTCTGGTTGACCATGTACCTTTAGCCTGGTTAGGAATCCCTTACCCAGATGGATTCCAGTCCCAGCTCAAGGGTGACTCACTGTTGAGAGTGATGAACAATGTAGTCTACGGATGGGAGGTTCGTGGACGGTCTACACATAGTTGGTGACATTCCTACCAAGACAAGTACAGGTTATATGATGAATTTACATGTTGCATTGTCATTTATGTGTTATTTTATCGGTTTTATTGCATGTGTGATCATAACTATCTGTATGTTTAAGGGTATACCCCAATGTACGCTGTATGTCTGTGTTTACTGTTAATTTAGTCTGAAAATTGTATATTTATAGAATGCAACTATTTGTTTATGATTTATATGTGAAGCTTCCACTAGAGCATTGTATATATATGTTTAATTGCATGCAGTTCAATATGTATGTATGCCTATGTGTATATATATGTATTTGAAGAGAAAAAAAGTTATGTGGGATAGCTCAGTTGAATACTGGGTTGTTACAATATGTTGTCATAACTAAGTTAAGTGTCTGAGTAATGACATTCCCCGGCCTGTTGTTGGCCAGGGGGGTATGTTACAGTATGGTATCAGAGTGTCAGTTTTCGACACTGAGCTTGAATGGGCCAAACAAGTCAAATGGAGACGAGATTACAGTACGGTATCGATTATAGTATGGTATACATTATATTTGGGTTCATGGAAAATTGAGCCACTACGCAAAAGAATAATATGTAGGGATGCGCGAGCTAACTTTAGCATTGCGTAGAGTGCATACACATAGTAAGGGTGCATATGGTGTGTGCAGTATGGTAAGGCACAATGAATTTTGGTTGGTGCGCACACAGTATGAGTATGAGTTGTTTCGCTACAGTGCAGGCAAGGGTGCGCGCAAGTGGTTGTGCGCGGTAGCGACAGAGTATTCGATGGGGCATACAGATTATTGTATGTGGTAAGGCATATTGAACTTTAGCACGGTGCAATGCATAGAGCGAAATGCATATGGAATATCCGAGTGTGATACAGAAACAATGCACAGTGGATATTGGCGCGCAACGCAGAAGTAGTGCGTGCAAGTTATTGGTGTGACAAAGAGGAAAGGTATAGCAGATACAGGTGCGCGGAAGCATGATTTACCTTATAAATTTGCTTTGCATGATAAATAAAGGTACACAGGTTGAAATTTATGTGCGCAAAAATCGTCTGAAAGGATAATTAAGAGGACGAGCCTGAGTTTAATAGAAAAATTACATAGTATTCAAAGAAAGAGGAATACACAACTGCATTGAAGTATTATTTAAATTGAGTCAAGCGAGTGAGATGAATTCTGAGTTTTATTCAGATATTTGAAAGTGAAATATAAGTTACAAGAAGACACATAATATTAAAGGAAACAAGATTCATATCACCATTAGTTAGAATCTTGTCATAAGCAATATAAAATCCACTTCTGTGCTTATATATTCATTTAAAATCTGAAATTACAAAAGGGGATGATTTAAAATAGTAGTTGCCCTATTTAAAGAGACTGTACAAGAACAGGTCTATCATCTTCGGAGTTCCTTACCTCTGCTACCATCTATCCAAAAATCGTTGAAATATACTCAATTTTATTTGAGGGCTCATTTCAGCTTAGCTATCTCCTCCTTTAAAGAATCTAACTAGACCGATTGATTCTCTCCAACACTTTTAGCTGCTTCAACGATGGGTTCTTTCTTCTGTCGTTTGCTTCGTTTCTTCTTAGCAGCTGGTATGTTGATAACCAAATCTCTCATGATTGGATTTAGCCTGATTTCCAATCTAGAATCAGTAATAGGTACTGTGTGAAATTTAGTCACCAGTATTTGTGCGACTACCTTTTTCCTTCGTACTCGCAGGAAAATTTAGCATGTTTCCCGAATAACCAGTCTCATTGGATTTAACTGGGTCCATATACCTCAGTTGTGTGGGCACTGAAACACTTTTGCAGAGATGAGAAGTTCGAACCAGTTTGGAGACTTCTCGCTGATGGATAAGATGATGCTTCCATACCCAAGAGTTGGTAATTATAGAGCCTCAATCATGAATCACTAACAGACTTGCGCACAAGTACGATGGGTTTTCATGCTCAGCTAATCCATTTCAAATGATTAAACTTTTTGAGTTCGTTACATGGAAGCGTTCACCTAACTTCAAACAACTGTGATGTACTGAGTGAATGAGACAGAGTGATCTGAATAGCTGTCATCCGTCCCACTAATGGTGGATTTGACATATTGAATCACTTGACATCAAAACTTATGAAAAAGTGGTTTCGACAAACTGCCTTTCGCCCGATGTTTCTCTGCGCGATGACGTAGTTATTACTAAGTTCTCAAAACTTGGGTCTTGTCTAAGAATTGTCATGGTGGAAACACCAAGAAATCATAAAAGATAATTCTGATATATTTATTGAGCTGAAATAGTTCATTATTCTCATGGAGTGTTGATTTAGTTAACCTAATAAGTTTTAATGGCTGCACATTTTGCATAACTAACAACAACTAGATCAGATCAGATTAATACCAAATCCATAGGAATGGAAGAGACACAGGGAAATTACATTCAACAAGATGAGAGCAGAGGGATGAATGTCCATTTGGACATTGAAGGAACAAACTCCAATGGACATGGAGAGGAAAGGGATGAAAACCTGAATATGGTAGATACCATTAAAAATTTGCAAAAGGATGTCCAAAGCCATAAAGATGATAATGAAAGGCTTATGAGAGACAAAGAGAAGAAGGATGACTTCAACATGAAGTTATTGCAAAGTCCGAACATAATAGAAAATAAATTGGAAAAATAAAGTGACTCGAGCAATTTGGAAGTCACAAACCTTCAGATGAGAAAAATAAACCAGGAAGTGTTAGCAGACACCACCATCACTCCCCGAAGCATTCCAATAAAAGAGCAAGTAGCAGTACAAGTCCATCCCTGTCAGATGACATAATAGGTCTGGGGTGGATGAGCTATGAGGAGAAATGAACAAAATCAAACCTCCTACATTTGATGGTGAGCACAAGAAGGATGAAGATAGAAACATGGTTGTTGGGCATGAGAAAATATTTTCAATTACACAATTATTCTTCTATCGCAGAGGGTAGAATTTCCATCTATCAACTCAAAGGAAAGGCATCCATGTAATAGGATTAGCTTGCGCAGGTACAACACATTAAAGAGAAGAGCATTACTTGGAGGGAATTTAAGAAGTATTTTGAGAAAAAATACTTGACTAAGAGATATTATGACAAGAAAATGAAAGAGTTCTTTGAACTCAAACTCAAAAGCATGACCATAGATGAATATGAAAGAAGATTCCTAGAACTGCTAAAGTACGTCTCTTTCATCAAGGGTGAGACAGTTAAAATTCAAAGGTATTTGAGTGGATTATCAGCGTTCATCAGTGAAAAAATAAAATATGATGATCCCAAGACATTGGAAGAGACCATAAGGCGAGCTAAATGTCTATATGATCAGTAGAAAGTAGGACCAACTTTCCAAAAAGTTTGGGAAGACAAAAATAAGTTCAAGGTGGATCAGATGAAGAAAGGATTTAAACCACCATTCTTCAGAAATAGTCCACAGGGACCAAAACTCCTAAAGACCCCAAAACGATAGAGGCAGAAGGCCAAAAGCCAAGGCAACCACCTATTCAATGTTGGGGTTGTAAAGAAGATCATAGATTCATAGATTGTCCTCACAAAGGTGAAAAAGGAAGGATTGTTTATAATGTACAACAAGCTGAAACAGTGGAGGACATGGGCAGAAATGTGCCAAGGATCTATGCAGCCCTGGATAACAAGGAAGCAGAATATCAGTCACACATGATAGAAGTGGAAGGTATGATTAGCAACCAAACCATTGCTATTTTAGTTGATTCAGGAGCTAGTCATAGTTATATAGATCCTAAGATGGTAGAAAGTTTACAAGTGCCAAGAAGAAAGCATGGAAAATCTTGGTTGGTACAGCTGGCTACATGAACCAAAATAAAGTTTAATGACATGGTTAAGTCATGTCTCATGGACATGAACAGACTGAACACCAAGGCAGATTTGAACATCTTACCTTTAGGTTCCTATGACTGTTTAATTGGGATGGATTGGTTGGACCCACACCATTCTCTATTGGATTTTCATAACAAAGCATTCACTTGCTTGGATGAAGAAGGGAACCAAAGGAAAGTGCAGGGAATTCCCAGGGCAGTAACCGTTAGAGAAATTTCAGCATTGCAGTTGAAGAAATGTTATATAAGAGGATGTCAAATATTTATAGCTCATATGGAGGAGACGCCTAAAGACAAGGTGCAAAATTTGGAGGATCATGAAGTCCTGAAAGAGTTTGAAGATGTATTCAAGTACTAGGACTACCCCCAAAGAGAGACATTGATTTTTCTATAAATCTGACACTAGGAGCATCTCCCATGTCAAAGACTCCTTACAGAATGAGTACACCAAGCTTTAAGGAGTTGCAAATGCAGCTTGAAGAACTTCTGAAAAATGGGTATATATGCCCAAGTGTATCACCTTGGGGTGCCCCAGTCTTGTTTGTGAAAAAGAAAGATGGAACATTAAGATTGTGCATTGATTTTAGACAATTGAATAAAGTGACTGTAAAGAACAAGTATCCTCTGCCAAGGATCGATGATCTTTTTGATCAATTGAAGGATGCAAAGATCTTTTCAAAGATAGATCTCAGATCGGGATACCATCAGGTAATAATTAAGGAGGAAGATATCAACAAGACCGCCTTCAGGACTAGGTATGGTCATTATGAGTTCACAATGGTGCCATTTGAGTTGTCAAATGCACCAATTGTTTTCATGTGCTTAATGAATGGTGTTTTCCAAGAATATTTAGACAAGTTTGTCATTGTCTTTTTGGATGACATTCTTATATACTCTAAGTCAGAGGAAGAGCATGAACATCATTTGAGGATGGTATTGCAAGTATTAAGGAAATATTAGGATGGTGTTGCAAGTATTAAGGGAGCATCAGATGCATGCCAAATTGAGCAAGTGCTCATTTTATCGTAAACAAATTCACATTATTTGGGGCATATCATTCAGAGGATGGGATACCGTGAATCCCGAGAAGATAGAAGCCATTATAGAATCGGTCAACACCAAAGAATGTGATGAATATGAGGTCAGATCATTCGTGGGCCTTGCAGGTTACTACAAGAGATTCATTAGAGGATTCTCAAAGATAGCACACCCAATCACTTCCTTTGCAAAGAAAGGGCATGAAGTTTCAATGGATCGTCGATCAGAAAGGAGTTTCCAACATTTGAAACAATTATTGACAAGTGCTCCAATACTCTAAGGATTGCAAACTCAAATGAAGATTTCATTGTATGCACAGATGTGTGCAAAGAAGGACTTAACAAGTCCTATCAAAATGATTTCCAGATATGTTATGAATCAAGGAAGTTGAAGGAGCATGAAAGAAACTATGCCACTCTAGATTGGAGTTCATAGCCATAGTGCATACCCTAAGAAATGGAGACACTACCTCATGGGGAAAGGTTTGAGCTAAGAACAGATCATAACGGGTTTTGAAATATTTTTTTGATCAGCCAAATCTAAATGCTAGGCAAAGAAGATGGTTAGAATTTCTAAGCAATATGACTTGGATATAAAGCATATCAAGGGGAAAGAAAATAAAGTGGCTGATGCACTCAACAGGAGGGTGCATGAACTACGTGCTACAACCATCAGCATGTACCAGACTGATGTTAAAAGAAAAATTATGGAGACTGCAAATACAGACCTGCAATACAAATAATTGATAGCAAAATTATAGCAAGGTAAGACACCACAGAAGATGGATATTTATAAGTTGGGAGTAGATGGAATACTGCTGCACAAGAACATAATTTTTGTACCAAATGTCCAGGACTTGAAACATATAATTTTGCATGAGATGCATAATGTTCTTTATGCAAGGCACCCTGTATATCAGAAAACCATAGCAGCGGTCAAGAGCCAATACTTTTGTCCAAGTATGAAGAGAGAGATAGCAGAATACATCGCAAGATGTATTGAATGCCAGAAAGTTAAAGCAGAACATAGGCACTCAACAAGATTGCTGCAACCTTTGCCCATTCCTAAATGGAAGTGGGAAGTGGTGACAATGGATTTTATTATGGGATTGCCCAAAATAGGAAAGCTACATGATTCGATTATGGTGGTGGTGGACAAGCTTACAAAATATACCTATTTTATTCCACTAAAAACTACTCACAAGGTAGCAGATGTCTCTGATATTTTCATGAAGGAAGTGGCACGATTGCACGAAATTCCTAAAACGATTGTGTCTGACAGAGACCCGAAATTCACCTCAAATTTCTGGAAAGGATTGTTCAAAGGATTCAGAATGAATCTGAACTTTAGTACATCTTACCATCCTGAGTCTGATGGACAGACAAAGAGGGTGAATAGAGTGATAGAAGATATGTTGAGAATGTATGTGATGGATAAACCATTAAAATGGGAAGACTACCTACATTTAGTAGAATTCGCTTACAATAATGGGTATCAGGCATCATTGAAGATGAGCCCATTTGAAGCACTTTATGACAGAAGGTGCAATACTCCAGTAAGTTGGGATAACCCAGTTGATATAACAGTAGTCGGGCCAGAGTTTCTCAAGGAGATGGAGGACCNGACCAAATGTTAAAAATTAAGTAGAATTTGAAAGCTGCCCAAGACAGACAGAAACGTTATGCTGATAAAAACAGAATCCACAGAGAATTCAAAGTGGGTGATCATGTTTTCCTGAAAGTGAAAGATAACAACAGTTCCCTGAAGTTGGGAAGCTACGCCAAGTTGGTAGCTTGATTTTGTGGACCATTTGAAATCCTAGAGAGGATTAGTTCAGTTGCTTTTATGATTGCATTGCCTACATCTATGTCTATTCATAATGTATTCCATTTATCATTGCTAAATAAATACATACCTGATGCTAATCATGTTATTGATTGGAATCTTATTCAGGTGGAGCAAGAAGATGCTTTCCAAGTGCATCCGGTGCGCATTTTGGACCGAAAAATCAAACAAATCTGGAATAGAGCCATAGGGCTTGTAAAGGTCCAATGGAACTAGTACAGACCTGAAGATGCTACTTGGGAGCATGATGATGCAATGCAAGCAGAATACCTGCATCTTTTTGAATTTTTTTTTTTTTTTTAAATTTTGTTGTATATGGGTACATGATGCACCAAGGACAGTGCATAAATAAAGGGAGGGGATTGTAATATCCCTTATCCGAACCCAAATGCAAATGTAATCCAAGCATATTTAAGCTAGTGAGCTGTTTAGACATCATTTTTGTAATACACCTTTCATGGCATGGTGCGCGCATATACTACGTAGTAAAGTGATGTTGTGTGGACATTTCTGGATACCGCGCGTAGTAACTAAAGAGCGCACAACCTTGAGGTTAGCGGATACCCCACGCAGTAACCAACGTGTGTGCAATATTAAGGTCAACGAACCTTTATGTATATGATATGCATTATAGGCTGGTGAGCCAGTATTATAAGCCAGAATGCTTATGTTTTGAAATTAGGCTAGAGCACCTAGATGTTAAAGGGTAGTGCGTCTATTTTGTATATGTCTCATGATTAATATAAAATACATCGATGCGCGCAGACCAACCACGATAAAAGAGAAGGGGGACTAGATTCAACCAAATAGGGATAGGGAGGGCCTAAAGTTAAGAACAGGGCTAAGCTAGAGAGCTTAAAGCCGAAAAAAATATTATATTAATATTTCTTAAAAACATAAAGTATGGATAATTAATTTATCCTAAGTCCTAAAGTAGGGGACAAGTGTACCAGAGTAGCTTCCAACATGACAAGTGTCAAGTTGGAGACATGCATACTTATTGCTGAGACTTAGTTCCTNGGGAAGAGAGGGGTGGAAGAATTGCTGAGAATCTTACCATTTTTCCTTCGACCAGAGAACCAGTAGCCGTGATACATTCCGTCAGTCCTTGAGCTATCCTCGTATCTTCCTATCACTGTACCCAGACCAGATCGATAACCATTCCTGTTGGTGTACTTGTCAGCTTGGGAGCAGGATTGAAGAGGCAAGTTGTCAGGCCCGTGAGCAATTCTCTAAGTGAGAGAATTGCTAGGGATCGATTTTTTGAAGGTGCTAAACTATGGCTACAACACTCTAAGACTTTCGGTCTGGCTTGTTGCTGAAGTCCTGGAAGGGAAGTATGGTAGCCAAAGGACTATTGAGCAGAAGAGGGGCACACTTCCTTGGGTGGGACAGGCATGTGGGGAAGAAGAGGATGTAGGCTGTGAGTGAGTAAACAGTTGAGAGGGAGTCCTTCTGGTTGACCATGTACCTTTAGCCTGGTTAAGAATCCCTTACCCGGGTGGAGTCTAGTCCCAGCTTGGGGGTGAATCACTGTTGAGAGTGATGAACATTGTAGTCTAAGACTGGGAGGTTCGTGGACGGTCTGCACGCAGTTGGTGACATTCCTACCAAGATAAGTATCGATCATGTGATGAATTTACATGTTGCATTGTCATTTATGTGTTATTTTATGGGTTTTATTGCATGTGTGATCATAACTGTCCATATGTTTAAGAGTATACCCCTGTGTACGCTACATGTCTGTGTTTACTGTTACTTTAGTCTGAAAATCATATATTTACAGAATGCAATTGTTTGTTTATGCTTTATATGTGAATCTTTCGCTAGAGCATTGTATGTATATGTTTAATTGCATGCAATTCAATATGTATGTATGCCTGTGTGTATATATATGTATTTGAAGAGAAAAAGAGTTATGTGGCATAGCTCAGTTGAATACTAGGTTGTTACAATATGTTGTCAGAACTAAGTTAAGTGTCTGATTAATGACATTCCCTGGTCTGTTGGTGGCCGAGGGGGTATGTTACACCCTCCATTGGCAATCACGATTTGAAAGTTGTTGATGGCACACATATAACAATTAGTTTCTTGGGAAATGTGGCAATGAATAAAATTATGGGTGCTTCCACTGTCAACGAGGATGATGACCTTCCGATGCTTAATGTAACCAATGAGCTTGAGGGATTGGGGAGAAAAGAAGCTAGTGAGAGAATTTAGGGAAATGATCGGTTTGACTTCTAGGGGGTCCAAGGCTGGAGTAAGGTCAGTGGTTTCAGGTGACTCGGCCGCAAGGGTTGACTTATTCGTAGGGATAGCCTCGACCTTTTCTTCAGAAACATCCTCAAAGATGGCCATAAAAATATTTTGTTCCTTACAAATTTTCCCAGAAAAATATTTGTCATCACAATTATAACAAAGGCCCGTGATCTGGCATTCAACCATTTCTACTCAATTTAATTTTTGGAACTTTAGTGGAGTGGAAGGAGGGGTGGGAGTGACTGGTTTAGGGTGAGGAATAAATGAGGGTTTTTTGGTTTGAGAAGAGATAACCTATTGTGCTTCCTTAACTCTTTTAATAGCTTCCACCCAACTCTAGGGGCGAGACATGAGGACGTGGGAACATATCTCATCCTTGAGGCCACTGATAAAGAATTCTCGGAAAAAAGCATCAGACATGCCCTCCATGTGGAAAACCAAGCGTTCAAATGTATCTGTAGAGTCTTCCACTGTGCCATATTGTTTCAACTTTGTCAAATGACCTAAATGGTGGGTGTCAGTGTCAAAGTGTTCATAAATCTCTATAAAAAATTGTGTCCAAGCCACATACCCTTGGCAGGCATTTTTTCTCCATTGCCGCCATTGCCAATGTTCTTGATCTAGATGGAGAACACCATACCAGAGTTTGGACAACTCATTCGTAATGTCGTACAAAGAGAAATAGTGTCCCATTTGAGTTACCCAACCAATGGGATTTGATCCATCAAATTTGTTCAAATCCACTCAAAGAAGGGGTCATGCTGAAAGTGATGGGATTGAAAAGTATGGGAATTGGAGGAAGTCTCACCTTCAGGGTGCAAAGGTTGGTGAAATGAGCTAAGGTCTCTAGTAATATTCAGCTTAGCACAGATCTGGGCAATGAAGGATTCAAGCTAGGTAGAGAGGTCTTGTTTCAGGGTTTCCATTTTTGCGTCTATGGGGGAATGCATTTTTTTATTGACGATGGTAGTATTATTACTGAGTTTCCACACTTCCTTGTAGGTCTCTACGAACTCATATGACAAGGTATTGAGGTAGGATTCAATGTCTTAGCTACTTGTGTGGGACATGATGAAGGGGGGAACAGGAAAGTGGCAGGTGGGACCACACAAAAAAGGGGTTACGGGTTAAGGGTATCACTATGATTAGGTAGAAGAGGGTAATCCAATGGGGTAAGTCCCTAATAAGGGGCTCGAGAGGGGGGTTAGGACCAAAGAGAATTTTTTCTTTTTTTAAATTATCGGTATTACTATGATCAAAACAAAAAGAGGATTCTAATGTGATAGGTCTCAAATAAGGGTGCACGCAGACCCCATACCTTTTTTTTACTCCTGCGGAGTTATACTCTGAACTGAATCATATTGCAGTGACGAAATGCCCAAATTTTTAACAAGAATAAATATGTAGTAATTTTGAAACCAGAATGCAGACGACAAGGTTGCATGACAATAGATCTTGTCTGTTCCTGTTTTGTTCTGTTTTCATCACAAGGGTTAGGGTTTTTAGGGTGCCTACATACAAGGGTTTTCCATGTGCTATAGCTCTTTTATATACGTGTGGGGTTGAACAATAATACTCGGTCCAATATCTCAGGGCATTAACTAAGGAGGATAGACTATACCCTTATCCGTACTACTCGATTACCGAGGTACTAGAGAGTGTCTTTCCGAGTGTTGTTCTCGGTGGAACTATAACAGTTAGGTGGCTGATCAATTATCTACAAAGGGCTTCAGGATATCTAGGCCAGTTCATATACATGTGTTGTCTGATGCGCTACCACTCGAAGGGGTGCCAACAAGGGTTACAAGGGTGGCCAACAATGTGCGCTTAAGTACCACTTGTATTTCCTGTGTGTATGCTTCCCTAACCATGGATTTATTCCTTGAACGATAGATCACTGTAGCTTTAAGATGCCATAATATGTCTCTACCCTGAAAAATAAATTTACCCACAATTTCTACCAAGGAAAGAGCTTTGATACCACTTGTTAGGTACTAGATCTATTATAACAACAGAAAATAGAAACATTGCAGAGAATAATAATGAAGCAACATAATAGATGAAACCACAACACCAAAATAATACCTTTATTGATAGGAAATAATGTTCACTTTCTTCTTCGAGGGGAAAACCTCCAGCAAAGAAACACTCTATTACAATAATTCTCGGGAAAAAACTTCTCATGCCCTCGACTCCTATTTAAACTAAATATATCTACCATAAGAATAATCTAGAGGAAGATCTTCTAAAAGCGGAAGCTTCTATTAGGTCTTCTTACATTTGACTTATTCTTCTTTATTACTAGGCCTCATTAATATTGACCTTTATTACATGGAAAATATATTATTATACCTACCTGAGGGGTTAGGGAGGTTAGGTCCCTAACACTTTTCTTAGTCACTGCAACATCTCTAGGTAGATTCACAGGCTCTGATGACTCTATTGACTTCTCCCGATAGTCTGAAGGATGGACAACTGGAAAATAGATATATGTACCCTTATCTTTTGAAGCCTCCTACTCCTCACTATCGATATCCATGTGAGACTCTTTGGACCTCACATACTTAAGGCGATACCACTCTGTAATTAGCCAAATTGTGACCAAAGGGAATGTGGTCGCCCAATGTGCACATACCGATCTCGACCACGAATGTGGCACTCTGTGTGCATAGGAAGATGACAACCATGATTGTACAATTGAAAAAAAATAAAGTATCTGAAGAAGATCTATCATATCTGGCAGTTAAAACTTTTAACTAGCTTCAAAAAAAACTTTGAAAGCTCTAATAACATATTGATTTTTTTGATCTTGAGATCTAATAATTATTTCCTTATGATTTAAATGCTACCGGTATCATAGAATAATTACACTGAAAACCTGAACTATAAGTAGATATTATATGAGATAATATTATATATGAGATGATATTGTATATGTGATATCACTTACAATGACAATGAGAACCATATATACCAACACAGGGTTCCCTTTTATTAATAAACATATCTTTTGGATAAGACATGACTTTTCATTATGATGTATTAATTATTATTATTTAATGATTATTTATTTATACATTATTTTATAAATATATTATTTATATATTTATAATATAATGTAAATATATATAAATTTATATATTTATATTGATGTATCATTCTCTTGGTCAAATCAGCATGACCAATCTTCCCAATGATGAAGCATCAACACAAGAATTATTTGGTTTTTTATTATATTAAATTGAAATTCATATTAATAAATTTGATGAAACGAAATAACCAAACTATGACGGAACCTCACTCTTGCTGCTAGTCGTATGTTGCAATTCTCTTGAGCTCAAATCGAATTTTTCGATACAATAGCATTGGAAGTTCTCCATATAATATCCAGTACATCCCTTTATTAGTCCCTACCGGGGCGAGGGACTATAGCATTAGTGTTAGGTGCATTTTGTTATATTAAATAGTGCATTTTGCATTGTTTTAGATTAGTTTTTCAATGTTTTGTCAATAATTTTATTAAATTGATTTTTTTATCAAAATTACAAATATTTAATAAATATTTTAAATTGATAAATTTAATTATTCATTGGTGGAGCAATGTTGACAGGACTTAATTGTCCCTGGTATATGTGAATTTTATTTAGGCATTTGTCAAAACTTAATATTCATTTAAAAAATAATAATATCAAAATGTTTCCAAGGAGCCACTTAAGTGGAGGCAAGTTTTTGGGAAGTGATTTTCACTGCAAGGTGGTTGCCTCACTCTCGAAAGTGTTGGATAGCTGCATTGCTTTGTCCCTCACCGACTCAGACTTGCTCTGCTCGACTTATTAGCTCTGCAAGAACCGGGTAGCTCAGGAGGCTATGTCCATATTTTACGGTGGAATAATGGTTTTTTTTTGTCAATGCTCATCTGAGAAGTGATTCAACTCATCTGAGAAGTGATTCAACGGATTTCAACGACCTTCTTTCCATCCCTCGCAGGCTCCAGTAAAGCTATAACCCCCGCAGTCTTTTGCCCAGCAAGTTGAATGACAAGCAGAGTAATCATTGTGGCCTTGGACAGTTTAGAGAATCTCTGTTAATCGAGTAGGACTGTGGCCCACTGTGGCCTTGGACAGTTTAGAGAATCTCAGTTAATCGAGTAGGATGGTGGCCTGCCCGTATCCATTCGCTGCCATCGTTGTAGAGTTTCTCATCTCAAAATATTGACAACATTGTGGTATGTATTACAAAGATTATCTCCTTTCAACTTTCTAAAGGTAATAAACAACAATGGTGTGTTTCACTTGAGAAACTCACCCCGAGATCGACCAGTGCTTCTTTCCTTCATGACCATGGCATCCACTATATCTCCAAAGGCCTTAAAATGATCCTTCAACCCATTCTCTGTAGTCTCCCATGAAATCCCATTAATGAAGAGTTTTGCCTATTCCAACCCCATTCCCAGGTTACAACAAGTGACCTAATTAGTAGAATTGATAAATTTATGGGATTCTTTTTGTACCTGGTATTATTTTTAAAAGTATTTTTGAATTAGTGATGTCAACTCGTCCAAAATCATATTGCATGGACTGCCATGCGAAGAGAAAAATAACTTGAAAACAGTCTTAACACAAATGCTTCTCGAATGGCTTTTAAATTAAGCAGAGCACAATCTAGAATGGCAGAGCTAGAGTGGTATAAAGAGCTTTGTGAGAAAGAAAACATTAATGATTCCTTCACGAAGAAACCAAGATATTACGATTCCTTCAAACAATTAAATGAAAAGAGAGATATCAATGCAAATTTGTGTAAGGAAATGCTCATTGTGTTTTGGTATGAGATTATTAAAATGTGGGAGAAACATGAGTTTCCAAGTGAATCTGAATTCCATAGTTGTATTTTCTTCTGTAAATAAGAATAAATATTACTTGTATGCAAATGACATTCCTGGTTCTCGGGGTTTAGCATAAATAAAACTACTCTTTTGGGGAGAGGGAAAATGACATTCCTAGTTCTCGGGGTTTAGCAGAAATAAAACTACTCTTTTGGGGAGAGGGATTTCCTATTTTGACTACATTTCTACTGTCAGATACATGGAGACTTCCCTTTACATTTAAAAAAAATATTTTTTGAGTACTATACAAAATACTATTTCGCAAATGTGATTTCTCATATTTTCTTTCAAAATGTTTACATACAGAGTTACCAATATATACCTCTTCCTTTTTTTTGGTCAGAGAGCACTCTTGGGTTGTTGGATCACCTAAGACTCCAAAGCTGGATCCATGAGGTTTTTCCCAATGTATGGACAGTGTTTAAATTTGTATACCTGAGAATTTTGTATCAAAATCATATTATAATTTTACTTGAGCATTGATTGTTTAACAATAAAGAAAGCGCATAAATGCGAATCTATAAAAATCTAAACTCTTAACCCTGCAACCTTTGATCATTTCGACTATCGAGCACAGCCTCATTTCTGGTTTATCTATGAGATCTTCGTTGCATGTCCCTTGTTCTTAATGAGACCGCGAAGGATAACCTTGACCTTCATTGCGTGGGTTTCTCTACACTTGAGAGAATTTGATTTCAATTTCAACACTTTGTTCAAGGCTGACCACACTTGCTTCACCACCAAAGGCGCCCCTCCTATCTTCATATTCCTCCTAATATATACAATTCAGTTCTCTGTAGCACATAAACAATATAAATTTTACGGGCTTTAATGATAATAATTCTATTGCGGACATACCTTCCTTTGTCCCAATAGGAAAGCCAACTGATTTCCTTAGTGATCGAGCTCTTTATCTATTAATTCAGTGCATCACAGTATATAAACTGTATAGGCAATAATAATTTAGGTTCATGACCGACAGATAAAGTAGTTTATTTCCTTCCAGCTCCGTTAAAATCAATCGACTGATCCAAAACCATGGTCCTCCCGCCTCTCTCTATATATCTGCATAAGCCTCTCCACATTGTTTGAAACATAGTCCATCATTACATAATTAAGAAAATATCTCCAATAATATGTTGGACGCCCTCAGAAACCACTTGCCTCCATAATGTTTAGTGGGTAGGCATTGTTTCTATTTATCTTTACTCAACCTTCTTGCTTTACTTAAGTGCGGCCGTGAGTGCATACTCATTCTAGGCCGCATCCAAAGCTGCACCCACTGAAGCATACCTCAAAACAATGTTCTTTAATTTTTCTTCTTCTCCGGAAGCACATAAATAATTCTAAGCTGATTTTAGGCAAGACTATTCTTGATTTTAGATTTTATAGTGATTCAATGTTCAATTGAAGGTACTTTGTCTACGGGTTTTCCTTTCTAGGCCAGTTTTTTACCCAAATTTCTATGCATGAAGATCACCAATGCCTCTACATGATGGACGGAGGATTGAACCCAGGTAAGTAATAACATTTATTAATTGGGGAATCGTTCTCTGGCTTAGTCTCGCTACATTGTATCAGTGCGTTAGATGGGTGGATCTCTCTCACCATCCCACGTTAAAAGAACAGGCTCTGACCTGAGCTGTGGCTTTTGGAGCGTGTTCCACTCAAGACACATTGGGAAGATGCAGTGTTCATTGGTTTTGTCGATTGAGAGGCAATAAGATTAATTTTGATAAAGTTGGGTCTCAAAACAAACACAGATTCAATCATACAAATTTTACATTGAAAATGTCATAGTTTATTTAATATATTGGATATTTACCTAAAATAATTGTATAATAATAAAATAAATACATGATTATATTTATATATTGTACACAAAAACATCAATTCATGTGGAAAAAGGTAGTACATGCATTGGGATTTAAAAGCACAACGTTCAAGATGCAGTCCCATTAATAATTTTGACAATTTTTTGTCTAAATGTCAGATTTAGTAGATGAAAATTATAGTGCAACTATTGAAGCCATACATTTTGCCCCATTAAAGATGGTTGTCAATTTCTGGAAGATCTGGTGTGTTAAGAGGATCCAAGTGACGGTATTGTTAAAATCTATTCAGTAGCCATAATTTCAAATTTCAAACAAGATACACGACAAATTTCAAAATTTCTCATTCATGAAGGTTTATAAGAAAAAGTTGAAGGTTTATAAGAAAAAGTGAAGTGGCAGAAGCAATGTTTACGGAAATTGGAATATTTTCTTCCAAATTGTCATGAGAACACCAATTTACTATATATAACAATGGACTAATGGACTAATGCTTCGTGATGCATGTGCATTGGAGGGGAAACATCACAAGCAAGTGCATTAGGTCAATTTCAAAGCATACTTTAAGTTTTACCTTCAAGGAATTTGTTCCTTTGTGCATTTTAGCATTTTGAATGTTTGAAAGTATTGTTGTTGCATTGCTATCTGGTAATCCGTGCATGAAGGAAGTACCAGAACACCATGAAATAAATATCACATTGATGGCACTCTAACATCAACAAAGGTTAAATGTAATTTAATTGATGGAAATCATGGCACTAAAGTGAAGATCATATTTATCATGGGATGAAAATCAAAACCATATTGCATGATCAAATGGTAAAGCAAATCTTTGTTCTAAGGTCAAGAAAGTGATTATTTCCCTACGAAATCAAGACGTTGTGGAAGGCCAGGTCGAAGACACTAGTGTTTGATCGGTGTTTGATGTCAAGATACATTGCTTTAATAACTTTGATAAAGGGTCCACCTGGAAATGCAATAAAAAATTGTTTTATTTAGTTTATTACTATTCAGATTACTTTAATTTGATTTTAGTTTTAGTTTTATTAATTTTAGTTTTTATTTTAAATTTTAATTTACTTTTTTTTTTATTACCATTTGAATGTTTGAGAGGGTTTTTATTTACTGAAATTTAAATATAGTTTTGAATGAAGAATTTGGTAATCATAAGGTTTTTATGACAACTTGTTTATTGCAATTTTTCTTCTATGATATGATGTGTGATAGCCACTTGCTATTTTGTTGGAAGATATATATTTTGTCAAAATATTTTGTTGATATATATATATCTAGATGGGAAGTGGAATTTCTACAAATGTATACATAGAAAATAATGGATGGTCCATATATGAAGAATGGGCATGGATGTCATGATGCTGGACAAAATATCATTCTGAGGAAGGTTCTAGGTATTGAATCTCGATAGCATTTCTTTATATAAGGAGGTTTTTTGATGGAAAGAAAGAAGTGTGAGATACCTCGAGGTTCATATAGAACCACAAGGAATGGTAATGAGGAAGTCCATGTCCTTGTATTGAGGCCTAAAACTTCTTACTATTAAAGATATTGGATATGTTGGACTGGGCCGGTGTTTAATCCTGATAATTTTCTCTTTTGTGCAGCCATAGGAGATGAGAAGACTAATATTTGCAAGTAAACCATACTTCAACGGATAGTTCTGAATAAGAGTGGAGATGCTTTTGTTGATTTGAGCAAGTTTAAAGTTGTCTATGTTGCACCTATTAAAGCATTGGTTGCAAAGGTGGTTGGAAACTTGTCTAAAGATTAACCTAATTTTCTTCCCATTTGAGTCTCTACAGTAAAAAATTATGTTCTTTGTTGTGTTTACTTCTTGTGTTCTTGTTCAATGGTTGTGTGAATGAAAAATACTAAGTAAATGAGAAATGTTGCTTAATATACTACTTACATTGCTTTTTTGTGTAAATTCTAAGTAGAATTCGAAGTTTCTTCACACCCTCAATTCAAAACACACTGATAGTACTTACAACTATTTATGTATAAGCACATTAAGTTATATATTTTATGGGTGTAGAGAGTTTATGGATAGTACTTACAACTATTTATGTATAAACACATGAAATTATATATTTGATGGGTGTAGAGAGTTTGTGTATCTTAACGAGTGGACAAAAATGTTGGGAATAAAGTGCTAAATTTGTATATTTAATATACCAAATTAAATAGAGATTTTTTTTTGAATTCATTGAGTTGAAGATTGCAAAGATATTATAATTTAAATTTAATTGTTCAAACCTACAAATTTCAAACTATAATTTAAATTTGATTGTTGAAAACTAAGCAGCTGCTTTGCAGCTATTTGCATTATTTTTATATATACACAAGTTACCTTAGTTGAATTATCTTCACCCAAATGTCAAGCCACTTCTCTATTGGAGATGCATGACAATTCGTGGTTTATAGTTGTTTGCATTATGCCAGAGATCTTGCAAATGCCAAATGTTGTTGGCATTATGCCAATCATAGATCTCGCAAACGCCAAGAGGATCGACCTCTTTAAAAAAATACTTGTTTTAAAATTTTACTTGATAAGCCTTCTTTCATAATGTCAATCGGCCATTTTTTGTTTTTGAAATAGTTATATGGGGAGGATGCAAATACTTGTTTTAATATTTTTTTACAATATAAGCTTACATAATGGCCATTTTTTTTTGTTGTTGAGAGGATGCAAATACTTGTTTTAAGATTTTACAAGATAAGCCTTCTTGCACAATGGTCATTTTTTGTTTTTGAGAGGATGCAAATACTTGTTTTAAGATTTTACAAGATAAGCCTTCTTTCATAATGGCCATTTTTTGTTTTTGAAATAGTTATGTGGGAAGATGTAAATGATAGTTTTTAATTGGATTTAAAAAAGACTTTGTTTAAATGAGTAGGAATGAGAGAGTAAGGAATGGTATTGTTTAACTTAGGGTTTAATGGAATTGAGTGCTTTATGTATTTGTTGTATTTGTTTTGGGTTTATTTCTTTTATTTTTATATTTATAGTTTCTATTTTTATATTTTTTTATTAGAATACTAGAGTTACAATATAAACATTTTAAAAATGTAATTTAAGGATTTTTAACAAATCAAATAAAATAAGTTAAAAAACAAATTATCATAACTTTAATATATTTAAAATCAAATAAAATAAGTTAAAAATATAATATATAACAAACTATTACAAAGTGATTGATATATAGATAATGTTATTAATTTTATTAAAAGTGGTTGATATATAAATCAGTATCACTAATTTTTTTTGAAGAGTAGAAAATGATAGAGATCAATATATATCAACCATTTTTAATAATATAGTTATACTAGTTACATCATTTCAATAATAATAATAATTTTTTTTTTAAATTACCTAATTGATATATGAAATCCTCTTCATTCAACCATTTAATTGATGTATGAAATCCTCTTCATTCAATGATTTATGTGTGCGTATCCATCTGAATACTTGAATGCGTGTGCGGTTTAAAAAACGCGTTGAAAATTCGATGGTGGATGTCGGTTACTAGGGTTTAATGAATAACCGCGCATAAACCAGGTATAGCGCTGCACACCAATCTTACCCACAATTTCTCTGCGCTTTGAAAACCCTAACTCGTCTCCTCTGCAAAATACGTCGATAGAATCAATCACTACTACCATCTATTTCTGCTTTCCACTTTGCAATGGCTGCGCCCTCCTCCGCCTCCGCGGTTGCTAATCCCAACAACAAATCCTACCAAGTTTTCATAAACCATCGCGGGGTTGATGTGAAGGTAGCCTTCGCCAGGTCTTTCTACCTTTGCCTTTTCGATAAAGGATTGACGGCTTTTCTCGATCAGGAGGAGATGCAACATGGATACCAAATTTCTTCTCAAATAGAACAAGCTATTAGATCCGCCTCCGTTCATGTGGCGATTTTTTCTCCTCGATATGCTGCATCAGATTGCTGCCTAAACGAGCTCCTACTGATGTTAAATTCAAATGCTCCCATAATTCCAGTGTTTTACTGTGTCAAGCCCGCTGAGGTTCGGTGGATGCTGGGATCCTAGGGTGAAGTCCTACAAACTCATGAAAGGAAGGCGCGATATGATCCCAACACTCTTGAAAAATGGAGAAATGCACTTCATCAAGTTGCAAGCAACAGCGGTTTCCAGCTAGAGACGTGCAATGGGTGAGAACTCAACCTTACCTGTCGATATGATTGTATTTTATATTGGATAAGACATGCAATGGGTGAGAACTCAACCTTCCCTGTCGATATGATTGTATTTTATATTGGATAAATAGACATAGACGTTTGTTTTTCACTGGGTATACTTATTTTCTCTCATATGGTTGTATTTTATATTGGATAAATAGACATAGAAGTTTGTTTTTCACTCAGTCTACTTATTTTCTCTGGATAATTAGCGAGGAGTTGGTGCTGGAGCTGCTAGATAAAGTGGTTAAATGTTTTTCAGAAATGGTGATAAAGCCAGACTTGTACGTAGCCGAATATCCAACAGGTTTGGATTACAAGTTGAAAGATTTTGAAGACACAACAGCAACAACAAAGCACGAAACCTAAGATCTTGGGGATCGTGGGATTAGGTGGCGTAAGAAAGACAACAATGGCAAAAGAATTCTTCAATAGGAAGAAATCAGGTTATAATAGATCCTGCTTTTTATGTGAAGTGAGAGATCATGCAGCTACTAGGTCTTTAAATTGGTTGCAGAGTCAACTTCTTAAGAGCTTGACTGGAATCGATAAGCAGGAAAATATAAATAGTGTTGATGAAGGTAAAGGTATGCTCATGGAGCCTCTCAAAGCTTCTAATGCCTTAATAATCTTAGATGATGTAGACGATGTGAATCAAGTCAAGGCACTTTTTCCTGTTCAAAGTTAAGGCACTTTTCCCTATTCAAAGTTATGATCTCTATTCAGAGAGTTTAATATTCATTACATCTAGAGATAAAGGTGTTTTAAGGAGCTCAAAAGTTGAAAAATCATCAATTTATAGGCTATCTGGCCTTAATTGTTCGAATTGTCAATGCGGAAACACAATTAACAATATGATAAATAACAATCATACACATATAAATAGACACAAGGATTTCACGTGGTTCACCCAAATGTTGGGCTACGTCCACCAAACATAGGCATTGGTTCTCTTATTATTCAGATTATGGAGATTACATCAGATTTGCAAGTCTCTCATACACTCAGTCTCTCACAGTTCGTTTTGCCTCTATGGGCTTACATGAATTTATACATTCACCCATGAAACTAAATATTAAATGCAATCCCTATCCATAATCTAACTTGGTCTACTTGCTTGTAACCAATGCAGAATAATAGGATCCATAATCTGTTTTTGGTAATTGGTTGTCACCAAATCCCAACAATCTCCACCTTGACAACAATTAACCTGATACCTTGCTTCTTCCTTCTGTTCATCACCTTTGCTGCAAGCGAAGAGAAGCCAAGCACCACTACAGCTTCTCTAGTAAAACTAGTTTCACGATCTCGCCTGTGTGACTTGCACGAGTTTGGATTTCCTGAGGGGTCACTCCACCTCCAACATGTTGTCCACAACTGTGTTGTGAAACATATTTAGTGATAGGTATCCTCCAGTCCAAAACACCTGTATTACAATATACATTACAATCATCACAGACCATCTCAATATAACCATTATAGGTGACATTTGTGCTTCTCATACACTGAAGCACCCATTTCGCTGCAACTCTTGAATCTGTCACATTTCTGACAACATCATTAGCATGTGAAACATCTGGTCTTAACCATTTCATCGCATATAACAGACCTCCTACTGAACTTATACGAGACATAACCTTTTCTTCTTTATAGACAGGCCCTATACTTGAAGAAAACTTATAATGGAAAGCAAGAGGGATAAAAACTGGTTTTATAATGTTCATGCTGAACTCCAACCACAACTT